>JAXGGA010011887.1:0-40718 GCA_038373865.1 Uloborus plumipes | reverse complement strand
AGCAACTGACCGTATTGTTGTCCTCCCCGTAGGAGGGAATGGGGTAGGCGACGGGAGGTTTGGAAAACTGTTGAATGTGGAGAAAAGTAAAGTTGGCGAGATCTGGCTACTTAACTTGCATCCATCAGGGTTACCCTTTCGATCTGCTGCATTTATCAGAATTGTGGAGTGAAAAATTACTATTATTTTCGTGCTATTTGAAAGCAAAAATAAAGAGCAAACCGTTTGTTTTGCCTTTTATATTAATTCTTAAAAAGAGTTCGCAATCACGATTGTAAGACAGCATTTTTTCTTTTCATATTTTTTTTTTTTTTTTTTTTTTGAATGATTGTTTCTTAGAAAAACGAAAGGAAAAAAACTGTGCAAAGCAGAATAATTGTTTCTACTGAAGCATGGTTGTTAGAAAATCCGAAAGCTGTTTTTAAATGGCGAAACATATGGGTTAAAATTGTTAAAACGATAAAGTTAAAAAAAACTTTTTAAAATATTTCTGGACAGTGTCAGTTTCATAAATTGAGATAAAATTTTTTACGACTTAAAAACGGTTACAATTGGGTAACAGAATAGCAAGTTTAAGAAATCTAACTTTTTTCCCCCCTACAATGTTCGCAAATCAAAATCATTCCAAAACAAAAGAAGAGCTTCACGAAACAATAATTAAAGTGTATTAAAATCTTATTACACTTATTTGTTTTGATTTTTATGCCTAAAAGAAAAACCTGTGATAAAAGATAACGCGAGATAAGTCTATATATCACTTGCTTTTTGGTTCAATTACACTCGTCAATTATATTTTTTGCTGATAAATTGGAAATTGTTTCTTTATTTGATTTCATTTCGAAAGAATAATAACGGATCCCGATTTGTGATAACCTGCGCTACTTTTTGTATGCGATTTTACAATAACATTAGCATATTATTTTTCGATGGTCTAATTATATTTTCTCTGTAAATTAATTTTATATTGACATTGGGAAATAAAAGTTAAATTGGTCCTTTTTCCTTTCTTTTTTTTTTTGGGGGGGGGGGGATCTTGTTTTTGAAAAAATGTTGTGTTTATTTCTCCAACTTGAAATAGTTTTAATCAGTAACGCGTGTAATCAATAAAGTGACCAATTTTCAATAAATCGGAATGAAATATGAATTTTCTTTAGTAATCAAAGGTTAGTTTCTGACTTCGCTTTGTCTTCACATTTCTCTTTTTATTGCTTGTATGAATGCCATTTAGCGACCACGTGATCCATTGCGTCATAGGCAGTAAAATTAACTCTGGAGTCTAATATTACCGTCTGCTTTTTTCGCGTGTCTAAATACAGTGCTTATTTTGTTGATCAACATTTTTTTTCGTCTTTTTATAATATATACTAGCTGCGTAGCCCGGCGTTGTACGGGCTGTAATGTAGTGAAGGCAGTTTGAGAAAACTACTCGCCACCAAGGCGGCTCGCCTTTAAAGAAATGAGGAAAGTTTAAACAGTTTACTCGCCGTCAAGGCGGCTCGCCTTTACAGTAGCGAGGAAAGTTTCAATTCACTACTCGCCGCCAAGGCGGCTTGCCTTTAAAGTACCAAGGAAAAGTTTAATAAACTACTCCCCGCTAAAGCGGCTCGCTAAAAAGCTTTCCTGCATCAAAGAATCAATCGAATTATTTGCACATGCTTCCTCAAAAATAAAGACGATGTCAAGTAGCGCATACTTAGCACTCTCCCTAAATTACAAATAAAATTCCTTTCCAAAAACAATTATTTCCAAACCGCTTTCTTCCGGTAAAATTAATTGCAAAATTCTAAACGAAAAAGTTCTTTTAATATTTGGATCGAAGCCAGAAAAAGTCCCTTCTAAAAACAGCAATGGACCTTATTCACGGAATGGCAACGGTCTTCGTTTGCGGGTATTACATCCAGTTTCCACAATCTTGATTGGTTCCAAATCTTAAATTTCGTCTGCTAGGCTCGGTCAATACCCGCAGTGACGTCACATGAATAAGGTCCATTGCAATTTTATTTAAAAACACATTTTCAAAATGGTACCTGAGAAAAAATATGTCATTAATAATTAGAATAAAAACAATTGTTAGAACTTTGTTATAACACGTATTCAAAATGACAATGAAAAAAATAACACTCTTTCATTTTAAAAAGTTCAACTTAATTAACGTTTTAATTCAAAATCGCAACGGAAAGAAATAAATATCTTGGAATTTTAAATAGTTCAATAATTTAATTAACGTTTTAATTTAAATGGCAACGGTAAGAAAAAATGTCTTGGAAGTTTAATCATTAAATAATCTTAGGCAGGAATTCAAGTGAAACACGGACGATCGCAACTCACCAATGCAATCGCAAATTCCAAAATTTGGATTCAAGTGAAACGAATTCACTTGAATTCGACTTACAGTAGCGGTTGCAATATGCGATCGCCTCGAAGCGACTGCAATGGTGTTTCACTTGAATTCGGCCCTTAATCGCTTTAAATTTGACTACTTATTAATTAAACATTCGCTTTAAATTTGACTACTTATGGATCGCAGCCAGAAAAAGTCCCTTCTAAAAACAGCAATTGCAATTTTATTCAAAAACACATTTTCAAAATGGTACCTGAGAAAAAATATGTCATTAATAATTAGAATAAAAACAATTGTTAGAACTTTGTTATAACACGTATTTAAAATGACAATGGAAAAAATAACACTCTTTCATTTTAAAAAGTTCAATTTAATTAACGTTTTAATTTAAAATCGCAACGGAAAGAAATAAATATCTTGGAATTTTAAATAGTTCAATAATTTAATTAACGTTTTAATTCAAAATGGCAACGGTAAGAAAAAATGTCTTGGAAGTTTAATCATTTATTAGGCTTAATCACTTTAAACTTGACTACTTATTAATTGATATCTTCGCTAATTAAAATCGTATAATTATATAGATTGAAACTAATGAAGCTTGAAAAATTACCTATCTATCGGTACCTGGTTCGACTTTCAGTTCATTGGCGTTCAGGAGAAAGAAGCGTGACATAGAAAGATAGTTAGAAAGAAAGATAGTTACAAAGAAAGATAGTTAGAAAGAAAGATAGTTAGAAAGAAAGATAGTTAGAAAGATACTCAGTTTTTAATATAAGTAGATATTTTTAATTTATTACTATTGTTGATTTCATTTGCAATAATTTGTTTTACTTTTATTGTTTTTTGCCTTCGACCAATCTCATTTTTTTTTAAATTTTATCCTCGGGTTTTTGGAATTGGTTTTCCGCATTCAAGAATTAAACAAGAAATCTAGAAATTAAGTATTTTGGTGTTTAAGACAGGTTAGGCGACCACCCTAATTAAAAAAAAAAAATCTGTTTTGAGACATTTAGATAGTCCCAATATTATTCTTTCTAAACTTGGAAAAAAAATTTAATCAATGAATTATTTAGAAAACTAGAAGACATATACTGAACACAAATGCACAACCTTTAAAGAAATTTATTTTGTCTTTCTTAGTTTTCTCAGAACCACGTTTTCGAAGTTTTCATTTACGCTAACAGTTGTGAGGAAAAATATTACTAAAAACATTTGAAACTTAGCAAATATGGTAAATGGTTATATTGCTGTGATAAAAGGTCTAAAAGCTAGTGCAGATGCAATATGTGGGTTTTAAACAATGATGTACTAAAGTTATGTCACAAAAATCACGTTTTTTTTGGGGGGAGGGGGTTGTGAATCATTTAACTGTAAATCAATGTTTTTAGATGATTGTTTCCAATTTTGGAGGGTCATATACTTTTGCGGTATGTAACGAAGAGATAGACACATTTTTTTTAGTGTGAAGAAGTGAGCACTGAAAGTTTTCAGGAAACTTTTGGTTTTTGTAGTAAAAAGTGACTTTTTACTAAAAAAAGACCTTTACAAATTTTTTTTTGAACAAATGTATTGTCAAAATTTGTTTTTTATATCGTATTAAGTAAAAATTCAGGCTTTGGAAAGGTGTAATGAGTTGAAAAAAAAAAGCCTTAAGACACATTCTAGACATAATGCATGATTAAAAATATGAAAAATGAAATTTCAACTTTCACTCTATCTAAGAATAGACATACTAACCGCCAATCTTATCGAGAAAATCGCTAGATACGTACAAACATTTAGAAACTAACTTCCAATCTAGAGGAAAACTAGAAATTCTCGAATTTTAAATTTTCGGAAAAAGTAGCGTTCTGAAATTTTCAGAGGGGAAAAAAAAAACCAAATGTAATGCAGCTCCTGATGAACAGCTTCAATCTGACTCTATACAGCAAGCTTTAATTTGATTTGATATTGCTATTTTTTTTCAAAGAAGATGCAAAATTTTAATTTTTTATTTAATTTACATACTTTAATTCATATACATTTAGTTCGAAGATTTTAAATGTATAGTATTGTAGGTCGTTTTACATGAGTTTGTTCGTTTGCAAGTGATAAATAAGCTTACGCAATTTTATTGCGTTGTGAGCAATCTAAAGCTATCTCTTAGCATCTGCTTCAAGTTTACCACAATTTAAATCAATTTCTAAAAAAAAACATAACACAACCTTTCGTACCGAAATACAAAGGTATTTTTCTAATACTGTGCCCGTCTCATCAAAAAAAAAAAAAAAAAATCTGGATTACACGTAACGCGTGGCATTTTTTGCCACGTGCTACGTGCAATCCAGACTAAAATAAAAGCAAGTACGGAGGGGGGGGGGGGGGAACCCAAGAAAAAACTTGGAAATAGAAAAAAAGTTGAAACTGTTTAGTTTTAAAAATGCTGTTCACTGTTCGCGCAAGATTTCGACGGTCGTTTGTTTGTGGTAAATATGTACGCGTCATTTTACTCGTTATGTGCAAACCGAAGCAATCTATAAGCATCTGCTTTTAGTTTACTACACTTTTAATCAATTTCAAAATAAGAATTAGTGCACAGCCTTTCAAAGTGAAATACGAAGGCATTTTTTCTAAATAATGAGTAATCAACCTAAAAAAAAAACTCGATTACACGTAGCACGTGGCCTCTTTAATACGTAGGAAAATAAGCTTCCTTGCTTTCAGTTCTTTTTTTTTTCTTTGTTTCTTTTTAACCAAATCTATTATAATGACAGCAATAAAAACGCTGTTCTGACTGAAGTTTATTCAAAATTTTAATACCTTAATGCTAATATCCAATTAACAGTGAAAATTAAGGCACTGTTCCCTAGATTTGAAATTTAGCACCTATATTTTCTATACAATTTTATTAATACTTCTATTTGTATTAAACTTCTTCCGATTTTAGAAATACTTCTAAAAATTGTTGCCTAATACTAAATTTGAAATCTAAAATCTTTAATCCAGAAGTTTTAATTATAATTTATTTTATCAATAGACTACCCTTACAGGATTCTGCATTTACTCAAAAGTTCAGCTTTCTTCTTTTTTGTTTTTGTTTTTGTTTTTATTATAATTGCCTGACTGAATGTTTTACAAGGTTGTAATATTCAATTTATTATTAATATTTAGTACTGGATTTTTTTTCCTAACTTGTAAAAACAAAGTTTTAGATACAGCTACTTGTGAGAGGAAACAAAGAGATGGGGCAGCATCAATATGTATTAGGATTATTAGTGCACAATCTATAAGTGAATACTAGATTTGTTTTTGTATCACATCTATCAATTGGTGGGGAGGGGGGGGGGATTGTCTTTTGAGGGAAAATAGAAATTTTCAACATAACCTGGGCATTGCTTTAACTTGATCTGGTCCTCAATATAAGTAATTCAATGCTTATTTCCTGTACAAAAATATATTCTTTGTTTTACCGAAATTATGCCTTCATACGCGCAGCTCGCACTTCATTTATTTCCACTGTCTTAATGCTCATCTATAAATCCACGGAAATTTCCACGGCTTTTTTTAAACTTAGTTTCTGTACAGCTTGAACACTTGACATTCTTCAAAAAAGAATATACAGTAGCTTTTTTTTTTTTGCACTTACGACTTGTACAATGTAGGTACCATTGAGAGAATACAAGTTTGATTTTTTAAACAGCGGAAGTCTCTCAGTACTATAATACAATGAATGGGAGGGAGGGGGGGACATAATGCCTGATAAGTCAAATAGTTTTTTGCGCTTAATGACATGAGCTTTAAAACATATTGACAATAAGTAATTTCGCGTCTTGAATTATCTATAACTAAGAGAGAACCAAAAGTGTGAAGAGTTAGATGCGTGTTTATTTATAACTTCTTTCTTTGGAGGACTAATTTATTTTTAAAAATATAATTACAGACATTACCGTGCAGGTACATCTCAAAAATAAAATTAACAATTATTTCAGTTTTTGTTACTCTCTGAAACATGTAAAATACGTGGAACTGCTCAGTTTCTAACATCCAACAGTAATATGGAAAATACTTTAACTTATAATTAAATAAATCTACGTTAAATGCATGATATCGTTCAAATATTTGCGTATTTATTTTATGATTACAAAAGCTCAAACGAATTAACGGCGGCACGTGATATTGAATTTTATTGTGATGAATTTCATGTGTTTAAAGTAAACAATATGCAAAACATAAGAACCTAGCACCATTATAATTAGAAATATTCATATTATATTTTGCAATATTCAGCGGAAGTTCAAACATTT
Source organism: Uloborus plumipes (assembly GCA_038373865.1). Lineage (NCBI taxonomy): Eukaryota > Metazoa > Arthropoda > Arachnida > Araneae > Uloboridae > Uloborus > Uloborus plumipes. Next base: position 34,094 of record JAXGGA010011887.1, on the reverse strand, counting down.
TGCTTTCCTACTTATCGTAGTTATAACTTTTTATTAGTCTCGTTCCACAAAGAGCGCCACACCTGTAACATCACGTTGTTTTGGCGTCGTTCCATGAAATGGCTTTTATCGCTTACTTGGCGTAAAGCAATAATTTTTCTTACGATGGTGGTCAGAAATGGCGGACAACTGGTCTCGCTTTCCGAATTTTGAACGCTGCACGGGGGGTGCATTCAGTGATCGACACAATGGGCTCAGGTCCATTCAGAGAACGACACAATGGGATTAGGGTTTTAACAGCGTGGCAAAGTGGACTACACCGCTCTGCGTATGGCGGTCAATGGTACACCTGTTGCTGGGACCCGCGCACGGAACTGTAATTCATGCAGTCAGTTGCGTATGGTTTGGGTGGACACAGACAACACAAATCGAGCTGCTCCTGCAGGTAAAGCCTTGGTTTCCTAGAACGCGACAATCGTCGCCGACGCCGGGAGCGACTGCAAGCTGGAATCAGAACTAGGGTGACAAGAAAGTAAGGTCTCCTATTTTTTTTTAAATACAAAATGACCTTTTTTTACTAAGTGTGATACATCGTTTGAAAGGCCAGGATCTTCGCTATTTTTCAACATAATCGCCATTTTTTTTCCAACACCTTCCGCATCCGCGCGATGTACTTTTCTATGCCGGTATCGTATCACTTTCCGTCCGCTTCGCGCAGCCAGGTGTTGACCTCTTTTTGAATCTCCGCGTCCGACGCAAACTTCTTCCCTCCAAGATGTTTTTTTAGGGCGGGGAACAAGTGGTAGTCACTTGGGGCCAGGTCGGGACTGTAGGCAGGGTCAAAGAGACCCTGGACCAAATCAGGAAATTTGGCTGGGAAATCATTGATCACCTTGCCTACAGTCCCGACCTGGCCCCAAGTGACTACCACTTGTTCCCCGCCCTAAAAACATCTCGGAGGGAGGAGGGAAGAAGTTTGCGTCGGACGCGGAGGTTCAAAAAGAGGTCAACACCTGGCTGCGTGAAGCGGACGGAAAGTGGTACGATACCGGCAAAGAAAAGTACATCGTGCGGATGCGGAAGGTGTTGGAAAAAAATTGCGATTATGTTGAAAAATAGCCAAGATCCTGACCTTTCAAACGATGTATCACACTTAGTAAAAAAAAGGTCATTTTGTATTTAAAAAAAAATAGGAGACCTTACTTTCTTGTCAACCCTCGTAGTTTGATTGGAGCGTGGCGTGAAGCGACGTCAATCTGCGGCTCAGGCGCATGCGCAGAAGACGGCGGCGACCGTCGCCTCGCCAGAGATCGACGATTTCACTCCTAGGAAACCAAGGCTTAACCGGCTTCGGATGTCACGCACCGGGCTGAAAGGGTCTCGGAGAGTCATCCGACAAAAACCCCGTCTGTACGCTCTGACGTGCATCTTTGTGCGCCACTTCTACTGTGCGTGCACGTAGACCTTCCTGAATATATTGAGTTACCCAGCGCTGGATAGTGCTGACGTCATGCCCGACACGAGCTGCTATTAGAGCCGCTATATAGATAGGCCGACGCATCAAGATTAAGTTTCACCACTTTGGATCCAATTCCTTAACTTTTACTTTCAAATTTTCATTGTTGCGGAGTAGGGTTACCAGAAAAAAGGTTTGGCACATTGCTAAGCTTTTCCAAATCCACGCGCCGCTAATAATTGCTCACAGTGAAAAATTACCAAAACGCGATTACTGGCCAGAAAAGACAACCACTCAGACACACAAACACGCGCTGGATCCAAAGTGGTGAAACTTAATCTTGATGCGCCGGCTCGTCTATATAGGGGCCTTAGCTGCTATTGTCCGCAACGACAAACCAAGTTCATGAAATTCGACGATACGGTCGTGTTCAACGGTTGTTAACTGGTGGTATTAAGTTCGCCGACATCTCAGAGGCATTTTTCAAAAGACCTGTTGCTGCACGAAACTCCAGTTGCTGTTTTTAAGAAGGGCAAGTTGCTTACTTTTATAGCCCGATAAAGGGTATCACGTGATCCGATGCGTGCGTAAATTTAATCATTTGCGTATCTATCCAACCACTATCGCTCCTGAAATTTGCATGTTGCTGCGAGCATTGTTTCTTGGTGTTGCAATTTCACTTATGAGGAGTATAAATAAATAAATAATGTTAAATTACTGAATAAATGATATTAAGCCAATATACAGACAAAAATAGATAATGTTAAAAACTTCTGTATTATAGATTTGACATGTCAGTTTAAAATAGAATAAGAAGAATTACATCTTCATAAAACAGTAGGGGAATGTGGGGCAAAGTGAAATAGTTAAGTTTACTTGCCTGCTTCAAAAGGAGCAAATGGAAAACTTGTTTTAAAAATTATTTAACATAAAGAAGGAATAATGTATTTTGTAATACAACTTTCGTTGAAATATTATTTTTCATCTTTGGCAATTTTTCTGTACTTTCAAAAAAAAAAAAAAAAAAAAAAAAAATGTGGAAAATTTCCCCCTCAAAAAATCATGGGGTAAAATGAAAAACAAAGTATTTTTGTTAAGAAAATTTTTCTATTCGACTTTTAACAGTAATTTCCATCAAATTAATGTGTAAATAAATGAAAAACATAATTTTTTATAAAAAAATAAATGAAAAAGTGAATGAATGAATTAATATGTGAGAAAAAAAATGAGTGAATAAAATGCAGAATGAATAAGAAAATAAGTTAATTATTTACTTATTTACTCATTCATTAAGTAAAAGAATGTAAATAAGTTAATAATTGAAGAAATACGTGCGTGATTTAATGAATAAATGAATAAGTAAACGAAATGAACTATTTCACTTTGCCCCATGTATTTTGCCCCGCGTGCACTTGACAAATTACATTGAACATTTAAAATCGCAAAATGCCTAATATAAACTAAATAAGGACTGCACTGGACATCAGTAGATCTCATTTAATAGTTCAAATTTTTAATTACAAAAATTTTATCATTTTATAATAACAAGAAGTATTTTTGAAAAACCAAGAATATAACAACAAAGGTATCAAATTTTGAAAATGGCTTTTAATTTTTTTCGCTGATCTTTGGAGCTACTTATTTTTTGACAGGAATCAACTAGATGTCTAAGAGCTTAATTAGAATATTGCTAGATAGGCGGCGCTGCAAAACCGTGAAAATATTTTCCCATTTCACTTTGCCCCACATTCCCCTACTAAGGTAACATTGAATTAACAATTTCTCTGGAAGTAATTAGGGGTCACTGAATATTTTCTTGAATGTAAAACTCGAACTATACGAATGAGAAAACTCTTTTCTGAAGTAGGGGAATGTGGGGCAAAGTGAAATAGTGAGGCAAATGAAATGGTAAAATATTTTCACAGTTTGCAGCGCCGCCTATCTGGCAATATTTTAACTAAGTTCCTTGACATATAGTCCATTACTGTCAAAAAAAAAAAAAAAAATGCTCCAAAGATCAACGAAAAAAATTGTGCAAGTGATTTTCAAAATTTTATACCTTTATTGTGTAATATTCGTGGTTTTTCAAAAATATTTCTTGTTATGAAAAAAGGATAAAATTTCGTAATTATCATTTAAACTATTAATTGAGATCGACTGATATACAGTGCAGTCCTTATTTAGTTTATACGTATTATGCATTTTTTGATTTTAAATGTTCAATGTAATTCGTCAAGTGCACGCGGGGCAAAGTGCATGGGGCAAAGTGAAATAGTTCATTTCGTTTAATTATTCATTCATTAAATAAATCACGTACGTATTTCTTCATTTATTAATTTATTTACCTTTTACTTATTTATTTATTTACTCATTCATTAACTCATTTTCTTATTCATTCTCTATTTTATTCACTCATTTATTTTTTCTCACATTAATTATTTTATTTACTTATTCATTTATTTTTCATTAATAATTTTTTTTCGTTTATTTGCGCATTCTTTTGATGAAAATTACTATTAGTCGCCGAATAGAAAATTTTTCATATCAGAAATATTTTGCTTTATACTTTACCCCATGTTATTTTGACGTGAAAATTTTTCAATTTTTTCTAAAAGTACAAAATAACTGCCAAAGGTGAAAAATCATATTTCAACGAAAGTTGTATTACAGAATACATTGTTCCTTCTTTATGTACAATAATTTTTAGAGCAAAATCCCCATTTGTTCTTTTTGAAGCAGGTAAGTAAACGTAAATATTTCACTTTGCCCCACATTCCTCTACTTATCAGCGCTTTTACGGCATAAAAAAAATAAATATTCTCTCTAATTTATAGCACTCACTAAAAAGCGTTTAAAACAGCAAATTACTGAGGGATGAGATTCTAAATAAATGTTTTAAAGTGTGATCAAAAATCTAAACATTTGATTTTCTGACTTTTTTTGGGGGGGGGGGGTGTAGAAATTAGAAGCCATTTTGTCTTTAATTTTTATCATTATAATTTTAATATGATAGTACTTCTTGCTTCCTCCTACCTCTAGTTTCTCCCCACCCGGTAGTGTAGCACTCAGTTCCTTCAGGCAATTCCCATCCTTGTCCAGGCAAGCAAGCTGGTTGAACTCCATCCGTAAATTTGACGGGTGCGTTCAATTTTATTAAGGTCATGTCATGATGCACGTCGTAGTTTTTCATCTGGAATTTAAAACAATAGAAACATTTTCACTACCTTTTACGTAGTAAAGGAAGTATTGTGATGACGAAAAAAATTTCACTCAAATTTCGGTCTAAATTTTGATTTTCGCTCACCTCCGAATGAATGTTGAGTAGTTTTTTCGACCTATCAGCACTTGCATATGTACGTACCAACATACGATGGCTATTTAGAAAGTAGATTACGTTTTGGAATTAAGAAAAAACTATGCAACTGTTTTTATTATATTCATGTGAAAGAGCAACTAAAATACTATTTTTCTACATAGTCGTCAAACAAATTAAGACATTTATCGTAGCGATGAACGAGCTTCGAAATTCCTTCCTCATAGAAATCCGCCGCCTGAGCATTGAGCCAGTCAGTCACGCCCGCTCGGAGATCGTCGTCGTCATCAAAACGCTGCGTTCCAAGCCAGGTCTTCATCTTTGGAAGCAAGTGAAGTCACTTGGTGCAAGATCTGGGATGTACGGTGGATGAGGAACCAGTTCATCGGTCACAATGCTTGGCCGCCCACTCTTCTCTTTATCGTGAACATTACTTCGTCCATTCTTGAAACGTATGCACCATTGGCGAACGCCACCTTCACTGATCACATTTGACATTTGACACCCTGAGGTCCCCCGCACCTACCGTTTGAACGGTTTATCGGTTTTAGGACCCCAGGGACATTTATTAAAAACCAAACATGTTACAGTGAAAGTGGACGCAGCCACACAAAATTATAAATACATAAACCTAAGAGGGATTTTTTTTTTTTTTTTTTTACAATGCGAAACATAAATTTTAACAAAGTTTGTATAAAATAAAACAGTGGACGCAGCCACAGAGAAAGTTTGTATAAAGTAGATAAGTAAGTTAGGTAGATGGTAAGATAGTGTGTATGGTAAGTTTAAAATTTTTGTCTAATGAAAAATAAGTAGTAATAAAGTTAAAGGAAATATATGAAAGTAAAGTAAAAATTTATTACAAAGTGCAATGTAATTGGTTATTAGAAAGTGACTTAAATTGTTTGATTGAGTGTGAAAGAGGTTGGTTTGGAAGGGACAGAGTAAGTAAAGAAAGTAAGTAAAATTTTATCATTTATAGATGAATAGTTTATAAAGTAAGAAGCGTTGATGAAAAAGAAAAATAAGAGAAAGAAAAAGAAAATTAAAAATAGGTGAGATATAAAGTAAAGTAATAAAAGTAGTAGGATTTTAGGAGTCTCAGTTGAAAGAAAATGTCTGAAGTATGCAGTAAGTTAAGAGAAAGTAAGGAGAATGATTAGCATTACATTAGTTTAGTGAGGTTAAAATGAAAAAGTAATTGAAGTAAAACGTAGAGTAAGGTTAAAAGTAGTACTATTTTAGGTGGCTAAATTGAAAGAAAAAATCAAAGAAATAAAAGTAAGTTAAAAGACTGTTAGGAATAGTATGGAACAAGTTTGATGTTATCGAAATAGTAAGTAAGGTACAATTATGATGTTAATATCGAAAAAGTAAATTAAGATTTGAAAAAGGTTATTAAAATTTAATAAAAGTTCAAAATTATAGGAGTCTAATTTAGAAGAAAGTACCAAAAAGTAAAAATAAGTTAAGAGGTAATTCAGAAAAGTAGGTGAGGTAAAAGTACAAAATTAGCAAAAACAAAATAAGAAAAAGAGAAAAAGGGAAAGAAAGGGGAAAAAGTTAATGATAAATTATTCTGGTTTGTAGGTTTTGTATGAGGTTTTGGAAAGTGTGGCAGGTTGTAGAAGAAGCAGGGTGATGAAAAGGTAAGTTATTTTTGTAACAGTTTACACAGTTAAAAGCAGTTGGATTGTCACAGTTCTTGTGACCATCTCCGCAATTAGAACAGACATAAGAGTTATTTTTACATAGGGAAGTTCTGTGATTGAAAGACTGACAGAAACCGCACCTTCTAAGGCCGAAACTTTCACGTATTTTGTATTTCTCCCATCCCTCATAAAGGAAACCCTCATTTTTGAGTAAATGAAATACCTTTTAATTAACTTCACTGATCACGTTGTTTCCGCAAACTTCACACAGTTGCCGATAAATTTCAACGAGTTTAAGTTTTTTGCCCATAAAAACCTTATTACTAACCTCACCTCACAACTGGCGGGATTTTCAATGGCGGCGCTCATTCCAAAAGCCCGTAACAACCGAACAAGAGACGCTACAACCTTCTAACTTGCACGGCTAGATGCCTACTAAGTTGCTGCACACCCACACACCAAGATTTGCGCGATAGTCACGCTAATTGCGGCGCTAGACCAAAACGTAACTTACTTTCTGAATAGCCCTCGTATAAACAGCCGAAAAATCCTTTTCGACCATCCTCGAGTTAATTACGACTAGTTTTCTCGTGACGTCTGTATGTACGTTTGTATGTGCGTATGTATGTCGCATAACTCAAAACATGTGTGCCGTAGAATCTTCTAGTTTGGTACGTCGGCTCTGAGGGGTCTAGTTGTGCACCTCCCCTTGTGGTTGCATTTGAATGTTCCCGATGAGGTCTTACCCCTTTTTTGGGGTAAATCAATATTAATTTCGATGCAGATTAAGTGATATGATTTGGCGCGACCACTTGGCAATATATCGCCAAGCTTTTGGTCGTCAAGTGTTTGCCGCCAACTTAATGACAAATTTGGCGAAAAAGGGTTTTTTTTTTGAATTTGGATTTAATTTGGCGATATTTTGCGAAAAATTCCGTGAATCATGTTGAAATCGGCGATATTTAGAAAATGAATCATTGTAAAACATTATTTTGCATTAGTTCGTGACAAGAAAGGGGTGTAAATGTTTGAATTGTTATCTTGCTCACTCCAAGCACTATTTTAACACTTAAGGTATCTATTATGAAATTTAAACGTAAAAAGAAAAAGTATGGCGTTTTCACACCAAATTTTTTAACTTTTGTTTCCATTACCATCATAACAGGTGATGGTTCACACTGTTCTGTGAGTGTATTTTTCACATTATAAATCAAAACTATATTTGAAAGTTTTTCGTGCACCTTTCTGCAATTGTTATTGTTATAAAAATTAGGGAAGCAAAACAAAGGGACATCATTTGTCCCTGGTAACTTGATACTTGACCTTGGGCGAGCTTATTTATGTGTCGGTTCCTAGAAAAGAAATTCTAAGATTGGCCCAACGCAAAAATCATTATCGAAACTATAGACAGAAATGAAAAAAAAAAAAAAAAAAACAGGTTTTTTTCTGTTCATTCCGGAAAAATTGGGTTGAAAGAAGACAATAAAAATGCAGTTTAATGGTGATACAGTCGACGCTCGTTATAACGACCCCTCGTTATAAAGACCATCCTAATATAACGACCGGTGAGAAAACCCCTAACTGTATCCCAATATACTTTATGTTCTACCTCTTACAGCGACCACTCGTTATAAAGACCGTTTTCTGCAGGACGGAGAGGGTCGTTATATCGAGCGTCGACTGTATTTACTTACAAAACTTACAAAGAACTAAATATCTAAAAACATGCAAATTTTGTATCCTAATTTTCCTTTTCAGAAATATGCATAAAGTTTTTGCTTTTAAAAATGCCTTTTTGCTTTCTAGCCGCCAGTTACTTAACATAATGCAACGATGGGTGCCATCTTTTCATTAAGAATTTGGAACCGAGTTTGAATTATTTTATAATAGCTACACCTTCCCAAAATATTTTTAAGTTTCGAACGCCTATGATTATTCTTTTAGTCAATATTAACAACGTAATAAGATTTTTTTTTTTTTGTCCTCGCAAAGAGGAAAAACATTGTACGATTGGCAAACTAAAACGAGAAACAACGTGTAAAAGAATAAATAAGATTAAAAGTTTACAGGGGTCAAACATGTTTCGGAGGCAACAGCCTCCTTCTTCAGTGCCCAGCAAGTAAATGAAAGGAAACAAGGTTATGGGAGACCTTGGCATAAAAATACGAAGAAGGAAAGAAGATGAAACAATCAGATCTAAGCACGTGCTGAGGTAACGTATCAGAACATGTAAATTTGATCCAATCTATTAAGATTTCAGAGATATGGGGAACAACAAAAGATTCATTACAGAGATTATTTAAATTTTTGTGAATATAAAAGGCTTCCAGAAAATCTAATTCACCTACAGTGGTAGGTCTGAAAATGATTTTGGCTTCCGAAAATCATTTGTTGGGACACAGGGCATAATTTCGCTTTTTATATGGATGAAAATAATGCATTGCGACGATTTAGTACATCGAAAATGTATTATACTAACACATGAATTTCTCCAAAATCAACATTTCAACCAAATAATAGTGTTCAATTAGTACCTTAGTATTGTTTCAATTCGTTATTAACAGATTGCAGCACATAACCATTGTAAAGTGTGTTCTGTAGCACTTTCAATATGATCTTTATCAAAAATGACAGCTCACAATCTCAAGAAAAAAAGCTAAGATTTCAAAGTTATTCCCAGCTTCCCGGTTCATGTTAATTGCTGATTTTATTTCTTCTTATAAAATGTCTTTTTAAATATTATATCGTAGGCAGAAAAAAATTTTAGTAAAAGTATGTACCCTCTGGGGTCTATCGTAACTTTAAAGGGACGATTTTTCTTTCCTTAATAAACAAATTATTTTTTACATAATATTTTTTTTATTATTTTTCTTGTCTATTAAACACTGTTTATAACCAGTATACAAAATATCTTTGGGGAAAAAAATATCAGGCATTAATGGGTTAAAGATAACAATGACTTGATGTGTTCTTACTTCTTCTCTTTCAAGATTCGGGTACGAAATTATCTTCACTGCATTCCTCATCTGGTAGAAAGAACTTTCTTCTGACTTATTATGACTTCCAAAGTGAATTGAAACAGAGAATGGATTCTTTATGCTATAAAATTGAAAACAAACAAGTCAATGTGCAATTATTTTACGTGCATTCCAATACACACTTTTTAGAACGTTTATCGGTTCGATGATTATTTTACTTCTACGGCTACTAGTAAAATTTAAACTGTTTTTTTCTTCTAAATGCCTTTATACTTTTGGCTTACGTATTGAAAGGAATATTCTACAACTATTAGTCGGGGCAAACCTAACATGGCAGTGTACGATATGCCTAGACTAGTAAGGTTCCGCCACACGGAAATAATTCATCTGTAAATCATATATAGTACTTTTGCACCGACTTCAAAACCTATGTTTAAATGTAGTATCGATCGTGTTCAAAGAATAAAATTATCTTTTACTTTTTAGAGCACTAACTTGCCGAGTGAAGTTCCGAAATCGGTTCTTTTTTTTTTTCCAAAAATATTTTTATTTTATTCTTTTTAGTACAAATGTACTTATGAAATAAGGTAATGTTTCCGGTGCGAAACTTCACCTGATTTTCTTAAGTAAATCTAATACCTAAAAGACTACTTTTGAAAACGTATGTCCGGGGTAATCTTCTAACTACTGAACCGATTTTAACCATTTTTTCACCGTAGATAGCTACAGTAACAGGGAGCAGGATAAGCTATAATTTATTTCTAAAAAGCTTAGTTTAAAAAAGTTATTATGGAAAACAGTTAATTTTATGTCATTTCCCCATTAAATGATTAAATTTTCAACCCATTGTTGCAAAAATTTGGTGCCATGCAGCAACAATATTGATTGTAATCATATTGAAAATTTTGAACCAAGGCTTCTCTGGAGTAAGTATGGAATTTATTGCCTTCTAAGGATTTTAATATTTATCTGAGCCAACAATCACTAACGGGGCAATAGTTAGAGAATAGAAAGTGTTTATAGTCAAAAAAATTTCTAAATTAGGTACATAAGATGTTTTCACCTCACCAATGTTGTCACGAGGATAGAAACTAATAATGGGACTTATTTAACGAGCAATATTTGGAAATGGTTAATTTCAGTGCGATTGATACTGTAAATATATATTTATTTAAAAATACCAAGCTTATAACATTTCCTATTTACTCAAACATTATTTGTAGCTTGCTATTTTTTTTTAGCTTGCATTATTTTTTTTTTTTTTATAGTTTATCCATAACATAGCCATTGTTTACAGAAGTAGCCACTATGTTTATAGATATGCACTTTAGTGTTGGGAAATTTATGAATGAGTTTCACTAAACCACCCTATAAGCAAATAGTTATTTCAAGTCTACAATGGAGCCTCTGCATCAGTGCGAAAAGCTCAGTACCAAACATTAGAGTCGCTATATAGACAGGTCGAAGCATCAAGCTTAAGTTCGACCATTTTGATGGATCCATTCATAAATTTTCACTTTCAATATTTCATTGTTGCGGAGCTAGGGTTACCAAAGTAAAGTTTCAGACATTGCCAAGTTTTGCCAAACGCACGTGCCGCTAATCATTGCTCATGATGAAAATTACCAAAACGCGATTACTTGCCAAAAAAGACAGCCATTCATCAACCGACTGAAAAAACGAAACACGCGCTGGATCCAAAGTGGTGAAACTTAATCTTAATGCGTCGGCTCGTCTATATAGGGGCCTTACCAAACATGAAAGCTGTGAGAGAGCTGTCAAAGGGCAGAAATAAGGCCCCTATATAGACGAGCCGACGCATCAAGATTAAGCTCGACCGCTTTGAATCCAGCTCGTGTTTGAGTGCTTGAGGGGTTGTCGTTTCTGGCAAAGTATCTCGTTTTGGTAATTTTTCACTGTGAGCAATTATTAGCAGCATGTGGATGTGGCAAAGCTTAGCAACATGCCAAAACTCTTTTCTGGTAACCCTATCTCGCAACAATGAATAATTAAAGGTAAATTAGGTGGATCCAAAGTGGCGAAACTTAATGCATCGGCCTGTCTATATAGTGGCTCTGGGTAGAAAGTTTGAGGAAATATCAGATCTGAGAGTAAGATACCTTCACACTTCACACACTCCAGGGTCCCCCGTTCCTACCACAACTCGTGGTTTACCCGGGATAGGGCGCTGAAGAGCACTCTGTTCTTTTTGAACCAGACCAAGGGTCGAGCAAACCCTTATCCCAGCACCACCAGAGGTATCGTTTCACTTAGAGGACTTTGTGACCACGACATTTTTAACGTCCCCCAGCCAACATTAATCAAAACAGTGGATCTTTGATCGGCTGGGATCGAAGCCGGGACCCTCCGGTCACGAGTCTGACGCCTTACTGATCGGGCGACCACGGCCCCGAGAGAAAGATACCACGGTGCATCATACTTACGTGCTCACGCAATGGGCTGCAGTCAGTACCCATTGAGTATTGATGAGAGTTCCGCCACAGAAGTGAGAATGGGAATGGGTCCTCAGTCTGAGAGATACTTGCCACGGCCAGCTGTGGGGTCTAGCTGCTCGACCTCCCACCATGCGGTCTGCACTCGAAAAAGTAGTGTCGGGTGCAATGGGTGTGTTTCCACATTCGAAATCGTCCTGGGGAAATTCTTCTTCAGAAAGAAACAAGCAAAAAGGTGTGTTTAGTGGTTACTTGATAACAGCCTTATGTGTTGTTGAGGTCCCTCCGTCCCAAATTAGTCGCTAGAGATAGGTCAAAAATTGTATCCTTGTTGTACTTTCTACGTAATTAATGCTTTATTTACGTTGGTTTTTTACTTCATTTATATTTTAGCACAATTTAGTTGAATGAAAACTGATCAAATAAGCTTTGTGCTAAAACATAAGATTTGTTGCTGTTTTTTTTTTTTAATTTGTACTAACTATTAAAATTGATGATTTTATAGATGGTTATGTTTGAGCAGTTTTCGGTGAATTTTAATGCTATTCAGTACCATTTATTTATCAAGCATTCACTCCATAAATCAGTACCAAGTTAGTTGAAAAAATCCAGGGTACACGCAAACTTAAGTCATGGCCCATTTTGTAAGAACTCTTCCACCGGTAATCACATTAAACCATCATTTAGTTTCAAAACCAGAATTCAATGAGCTTTCTGGTATTCTGGTGATAGAATCCTTTCAAAATGGGGCGTGGCTTAAAAGTGTGAGAACTCTGGATCACTGGAAACTAATGCGGTGATGATTCATGGAGGGAACTCTAGGTAGGAAAATACTGTTGATTTAAAGCAGTGATTCGCAAAGGGGTCCACAGGGACCTCCAGGGGTACCTCCGGAGTTTGGAAGGGGTCTACTTCAAGGAAAGAAAACATTTGTGGTTCACAAGATGCAAATAGGGGTCCTTTTGTTGATGCACCAAATTCACTCTGTCCCACTTAAACAGTCTTCTTTTTTTTCCTTGTACACCTATTCTATGTAAGAATATTAGCTGATTTAAGTTTTGTGCCATTATTTTTATGAAAGTATGCATAAAAATGTTACGTTTTTCTCTTCATCTGTTTTCTTTTCACTTAAATTTTAATTTTTTACTCTGCAGTAAAACTGTCAAACTGAATCTTTTAGAAAGTTGTCATCTGGTTGTTTTAGAACATCAATAAATGGAACTTAACCATTTAATTCCCGGTTTTAGAATGTCTGAGTTATATTATTACGATTCCTGATTAGTTTTGGAACCACCCCAAGGAGGGTAATCCACGGGAAATTCGAAAACTAGGCAAGGGGTCCACGGAACAAAAAAGTTTGAGAATCCTGATTTAAAGCAAAAAAGTCCCAGAAAACAGTTCACACACTATCATGAATCCACCAATTTCAGTAATTTAATAGATTTTTTTCGATTTAGCGACTATTTTCGGTTGAGGGTAGTACACAGTGGCGTACGCAGACAAATCATTTCAGGGGGGGGGGGCTGAGTCAAGACTCTTTGAGAGGGGAGCGCCTCATGAAATGTGGCTAAGAAAAGTAAATGTCTCGAATTTCTGCTTCAATGCCTATTTAAGTCGACAAAAATACATCATTAAAAAAAAAAACTTTTTTAGCATTAAACTTATTGTGTAGAAAGCGTTTTGATGGACATAGAGAATGATAATTTATATTTAAAAAAATTCTTCGTTGAAAGACGTGTTGCTGAAACAGCTGTTTGCAATATTTTGGCAAATTAACGCTCTAATAATGTTAATTTTGCAGTCTATTTTACTACTGTTCCCAAAACTGGGTTTCAATTCCATTATCTGATATTTATTTAACAGAATTAGGTACTGAAAAACATTAATCGGCATCTCTAAAACACAGATTTGCAATAAAAATGAACAAATGAATCATAGGATAATAAACATGACGTACAGTAATAGACATGTCAAAATAAAAAAATCTTTCTTTTAATTTTGTCCTATACTTAATTATCTATTCTGAAAACTTTTCTCATTTTGGAATTTCAAAAAAAAAAAAGAGAGAATTTTTAGCTCACATTTTTAAAATTCGTTTTGAAATTTTCGGACGGGGCTGTAGCCCTATCAGCCCACCCTCTGAGTACGCCACTGGTAGTGTGTATATGTATCATATAACTTACCGCATTCTTCCTCGTCAGAGCCATCTCCACAGTCATCCATACCGTCGCATTTCTTGTCATCGTGGTAGCATTTTCTGTTGCCGCACTGAGAAAAACCTTTATCACACATTGTCTCTGAAATAGTTCATAGCCTGCTATGACATTCTTTTGAATGTACTGTCGGCCCCGCTTAAACGAATACTGTCAGTTCGAAGAAGTATGCAGGGTGTTTTATATTGAATGGGACAAAAAGAATAGTGCAATGGTGACTGCTGGAATAGTTTAACTCAGAAAAAAAAATTTATTCTGCAACTACAATTATACAAGTTTTATTTGGCAACAGGGAAAAATCCTCGAATGACGAACAAGCCGCTAGAAGTACTGTTAAAAAAAATGTCGTTCATGAAGGAGAAAGCGTATTAAAGGTGTTTTATATTGAATGGGAATAAAAGAATAGCGCAGTATGACTGCCGTTATAGTTTAACTCAGCCAAAACAAATTTATTCTGCAACTACAATTATACAAGTTTTATTTGGAAACAGGGAAAAATCCTCGAATGACGAACAAGCCGCTAGAAGTACTGTTAAACAAAATGTCGTTCATGAAGGAGAAAGCGTACTGCGTTTTCGAATATGTGTATAGAATTACCGTGTAGACATTTGTTGTGTCACCGGAGGGGTACATACTTTCAAGATCGCCTAATGGAATAGCCTATTTGCCAGAAAATATTCTTCTAAAAAGCGAGATATTCCGTTATCCGGGGTTAAAATTACTAAGAACAACGGTTTGGTACATTGAAAATGTATTACATTAAGCGGGATATTCTTTCAACCGATATTCCAATAAGCGGACTTGATTGTATTTTTATTTTTGGCTTTTCAGGTTTTCAGTATGAATAGAATTTTAATGCATCAGATTTTTATCCAACTCTGTCTTCTTGCTTTTTCGAAGAAGTAGTTTAAGATAATTTTTTTGGCAGCTGCTTCACAAGACGACCCCTTTTGTTCAGTGTCATTCACCTTTCTCTCTAGAGTAATTTCAAAAACCGTATGCGCTTTATTGTAGCTTTAATTTTCTTCTAACACTTCTTGAATAGCTTGAGCTACGCTCTCTCAAGATCGAATTTGAGGATCAGATTTTCTTTAGCAGTGCCTCATTATCAGAAAATTGAATATAAAATAATGGGTGAAATAATGTTTTTTGAACACAAAAAAGGGATTTTTAGCATTCAAAACTTTTTTTTTCATTTATTGACCTGTTTAATAATATCAATCGCACATTTTCTTTTTCTGCACTTTTACATTCTCATAATTGAAATTTAACTTATAAAAAATGCTAGTCTTAAACCATTAATGCCTAGCGTCCCTTTTTAGGGACGGTCCAAAAAAAGGGTCTGAATTCCCCCCAAATAAACATTTCAACCAAATAATAGTGTTCAATTAGTACCTTAGTATTGTTTCAATTCGTTATTAACAGGTTGAAGCATATAACCATTGTAAAGTCTGTTCTGTATCTGTTTTAATATGATCTTTATTAAAATTACATCGTTCACAATCTCAAGAAAAAAAAAAGCTAACTTTTCAAAGTTATTCCCAGCTTCCCAGTTTATGTTAATTGCTGATTTTATTTCTTCGTATAAAATCTCTTTTTAAATATTCTATCGTAGGCCGAAAAAAATTTTAGTAAAAAAAGTATGTACCCTCTGGGGTCTATCGTAACTTTTAAGGGACGATTTTTCTTCCCTTAATAAAACAATTATTTTTTACATATTTTTTTTTAATTATTTTTCCTGTCCATTAAACACTGTTTGTAACCAGTATACAAAATATCTTTGGAAAAAAATGTCAGGCATTAATGGGTTAAGGCAGAACGAAGCATCGGTCATTTTGGATCTCTGGCAATACTCGCTGTGCGACAATGAAAAACCTGATCCGAAATGCCTACTCACCTTCATAGTGGCGGTGCTTTAAGACCACCTTGTTCACTTGTGACGTGCAGCGAAAATAAAAACAACGACTGAGCGCATTTTAAGATGGTTTTCTTTTTTTGCATTAAGAAAGAAAGTGAGTAGTTGAGGAATTTGTTCAAACTTTCCAAACTACTTCAAAGGCGCGAAACGCCCGTGCAACGCCGGGCCAAACAGCTAGTGGCAGTAATAATATTGTAGTCGACAGTCAGTGTAAAAGAATGCATAAAACTTACTAATTTCGAATGCAAGGGTGCGATTCATTCATTTATTCTTCTGTAGAAAAAGTGATTATTCTGTTTTAACAACCTCTTGTTCTTGTCATCAGTATTACAAAACGTTTCTAAGTAATGCCGTGCATTACTGAACTATTTTGGTCGAATTAAGTAAGGTTTAATATTTAATTGGTTTAGAATGTTAAAAAAAAAAGTTGTTTTCCCACCAAATTCCTAGTAATTAGAATATGGCATTTCTGTACTTTCAAGTAGATTAACTGGCTTAAGGGCTCTTTAAGCCTTTATGCCCTGACGGGACTCAGAAGTCCCGCCTATATCTGTACCTCAGAACCAGACTAACGTAAGTCCATTTTCGTCATTTTTCAGTACAGGGGAAAAACGATGTATTCGACAATCGTTTTTCCCCTTTACCGAAAAATGACGAAAATGGACTTACGTTAGTCTGGTTCTGAGGTACAGATATTAATTCAGTAATTATGAATCATGAATGGCTGGAATCATGCTGAAGCTTTTGAGTACCACTCCTTGTACTTTGATGAGAGGCCGACAGATGGTATCTGCAATCGGAAACAGTTTTCTTGGGGGCCCTAAGGCGTAGGGGGACTTATACCCCCAAAAATTTCAAAATTTTATACTCGATAAAAATGTTTTTTGATGTATTTGCTAGGGATGCACCGATAAGCAAACTGGCCGATTACCGATTACCGATTAATCAGCGTTTGATAATTGGCCGATTAATCGGCTGAGCCGATTAATGCTAAGGATTATTGTTTTTCTGTGACCAATTTTACCATCACTGTTTTTTCTCTCTTATACAATTCCAAGTTTAGAAATAGTAAGTAATTTATTTCTGGAAGATTTTTTTTTCCATTTTCCTAGTTTTCCCAAAATAATTTCAATATTTTATCAAATTTCTTGGAACCAATTTTCATGTTATTGTCAATGATATTATTAACACATTGTTAGATGTGTTAATTGGTGTTAATTGGAGAGAAAAATCCAAAAAAAGAGGGGGGGGAGCGGGTTTCTGTGGTGAGCACTCCAATTTAGAAGTACTTTTAATTCATATTTTTTAATAATTAGTAACAATTTAATTCAATACTTTTATTCTTTGAAAATTAGAGGTAATTTAGGGGGGGGGGTCACTGTACTAAAGAGAAAACTATCGCCGCAAGAAAATTTTCACAACATTGTCTATATATATTTATTCAAAGTAGGTGAATTAATTAAAAGAAAACTTTAAATCAACTGTGAGGATTATTGTTTCAGTATTATTTATCATAGTTTCTTAGTGAAGGTATACTTTGAAGAATAATACCTGAAAAATGTTTTTTTGTCCGATTAATCGGCCCGATTTTGCCGATTATTAATAATCGATAAAGCAGCCGATTGTGGCCGATTGATCGGTGCATCCCTAGTATTTGCAACTCAAAAAAATGTATAAAATTCATTGTTAAATTAATTTGGGACAAAAACGCTTTAAAAGAACCTCATGAGTTTTTTTTTTTTTTGTAAACTATGTGGGAGAAAGGTTCTTTTTTCATTTCAGGTGCCTCAGTCTCGCCCCGAAACTATTCTCATACCCGTCCCTTTAAACACATTTTGAGAATTTTACTTTACTTACCATTTAACGTAGCTACAGCATGCAACAAAAATCCTCTTCGGCCCTGAGAAAATTGGTATCTCGTTGTGAAAGTAAATACCAGTTCATTTGATGGCAAAAAGATTGGATGTGGTATCTGGCTACCGCACAGTGCGAGCGAGCGTTTTCCATTTTTGTAAAGAAGTAGTGTATCCATTTCACAAAAGTCGGAAGGATTTATATCAAAATCTTCAAAGTGTATCTTGATGTTCTGAAACACAAATGTTGAATTGTTCCTAACCAAAATGTGGAAATTATATATACACCCATTGCAATCATATGTTGCTTGTTATAAAAATGCTTTTACTATTTTCTACCAAAAAATTATGAAATTTTTAAGTAAATATTCGTCTTTTATTTTGATGGAGAGCTGGGAGAAATCATATTGGCATCAGAATAGAATTGCCTTTGTTTTGGTGTCGAAAGGAGATCTATCGGTAAGTCGATTCGACCAATGATAGCGCGAATCTTTTCGCATGTCCAAAATCGAGTACGGTATGCTTAAATGCGGCCGGGTGAGCCGGGCCCACCAAGAAAATACGGAAGAAAAAAAACATAATTAAAATACATCGTTTTTTACTTCAGCTCAAAAAAAAGCAAAACATAGGGCGCAAAACATATTTCGACCTTCAGCCTTCTCTTGCACATCGCTAATACAGCACAAGAAAGCCTTCAAATTCCACGTTTAGCGCTTCGCACAGCTTTGAGAACGAAAGTGGGCCCGCTCGCCGTGGCCCTCGGCAGACCTCCGCTTTTAGCCAATCGCAATGGCTGGATTTAAGCAGAGCGGCGAGCGATGACACCCCATTGTAATATCCGAACAGCGTTGCTCGGTCGCCAGGTTCTATATTTAATACTATTAATACTACAGGCTAAACTACACTGAAGTGACAAAAGTCATGGGATACCTCTTAATATCGTGTCGGCCCTCCTTTTGCCCGGCGAAGTGCAACAACTCGACGTGGCATGGACTCAACAAGTCGTTGGAAGTCTTCTGCAGGAATATTGAGCCATGCTGTCTCAATAGACGTCCATAATTGTGAAAGTGTTGATGTGGCAGGATTTTGGGCACGAACAGACCTCTCGATGGTGTCCCATAAATGCTCAATGGGATTCATGTCGGGCGATCTAGGTGGCCAAATCATTCGTTGGAATTGTCCAGAATTTTCTTCAAACCAATTGCGAACAGTTGTGGCCCGGTGACATGGCGCATTGTCATCCATAAAAATCCCATCGTTGTTTGGGTACATGAAGTCCATGAATGGCTGCAAGTGATCTCCAAGTAGCTGCACATAAGCATTTCCAGTCAATGTTCGGTCCAGTCGCACTAGAGGACCAAGTCCATGCCATGAAAAAACAGCCCACACCATTACGGAGCCACCACCAGCTTGAACAGTGCCTTGCTGACAGTTTGGGTCCATGGCTTCGTGGGGTCTGCGCCACACTCGAACCCTATCATCGGCTCTTACCAGCTGAAATCGTGACTCATCGGACCAGGCCACGGTTTTCCATTCATCTAGGGACCAACCGATATGCTCACGTCCCACGAGAGTCGCTGCAAGCGATGTCGTTCTGTCAGTAAAGGCACTCGAGTCGGTCTTCTGCTGGAATAGCCCAAGAAATCCAAATTTCTCCGCACAGTTCTAGCAGACACGTCCATTGTACGTCCCACATTGATTTCTACGGTGATTTGACGCAGTGTTGCTTGTCTGTTAGAATTTACGACTCTTTGCAGACGTCGCCGGTCTCGATCTTTAAGTGCAGGCGGTCGACCACTGCGCTGTCCATGGTGGGATGTTATGCCTGAAATTTCATACTCTCGGCACACTCTTGACACAGTGGATCTGGGAATGTTGAATTCTCTAACGATTTCCGAAATGGCATGACCCATGCGTCTAGCTCCAACTAACATTCCGCGTTCAAAGTCTGTTAATTCACGTCGTGCGGTCATCATCACGTTAAAACCTCTTCACATGAATAACTTGAACAGAAATGAAAGCTCTGTAAAAGCACTGCGCATTTATACCTGTTCTATGCGATGCTACTGCCATCTGAAAATTTGCATATTGCTATCCCATGACTTTTGTCACTTCAGTGTATATTACATGTTGATGTATTATAAGTGTTTCAGTTGTTTGTGTGTGTATGTAACTTTGAATAAAATATAAAATTCACGTTCTTCTCTACTCTCTACTAATAATAAAGCTGAAGGTGGTTCTGTCTGTCCTTCTTTCTTTCTGTCTGTCTGTCTGTCTGTCTGTCTGTCACGCGCGTAGCGCCAAAACCGTTCGGTCGATTTTCATGCCACTTGGCACAAAATTAGTTTGTAGCATGTAGTTTTGCACCTCGAAGCGATTTTTCGAAAATTCCATTTCGTTCTTTTTCTATTCGAATTCTTAGCGGAAATTCGATAAAATAGGGAAGAAATATTTCATACACATTTTCAAGTCTTATGTCATTCGAAAGCTTGAAATTTTCTGCACAAAATGACATTTTTTCGAAGTTTCTACGATCATCAGGAGAGCTGTAACAATTGTTTTAAGAATCCCGGAATTCAAGGCTTACCTTCAGTAAAGCAAGCCAAACGATTTTAAATGTAATAGCTCGAGGATAAAATTTGTTTGAAAAGAGAGATGAAATGAATTATTTTATCAACGGAAATCAACTTTTCATGTTGTTACTATGGTTACGTGTTCATACTTATTTTTGTTTCGTTCTTTTTCCAGCGTTGCCAGACTTAGTATTTTTGATGCTACGGTTGTATTTTTTCGGCCCAAATAAGGAGTGTAGTATTTTTCTGGCAACCCTGTTTCCAATATACTTAAATGACTTAATTAAAAGATTTGGCGGTTTTTTTTTTCATTTGCATAGATTTCGCATTTTAGCAATATTGATTTTGGCAACGTTTGGAAACAGTAGTATTTTGTAGTATTTTTTAGAGGAGGCGTAGTATTTTTCTGTTTCAATTCTCTGGCATCCCTGTCTTTTTCAAGGTGAAAATGTGCTTTGGGACCCTACTTGGCGCGTTTTCAAAAAGTCACCAAATGGCGCGTTTTTGCGTGTCTCGCGGAATTGAAAGCTCCGAGAGAAACTACGCAAAACAGTCAGGGTTACCACGCTTGGCACGCCTATTGCCCATTTAGCGAGAAAAGGGTACCTAAAGCACAGATTAACCAAATATCGTATCAATTGCGATATTGCATCGTTCTTTTTAAAGTTTCATTTCGGAAAATGTATTGTTTTGTTTTTTAAGCTAGGAAAGAAAACTTTCTTCTTCTTTTAAACTTTGGTAAGATTTCTGTTAGTTTCTGTGAGCAACAAAATTGTTCTTATTTTCTCTTTTGGCTTATTTTTGTGCATATGCCCTTGGGGTTGCATTCGAATGTTCCAAGGGGGTGTTTTACCCCTTTTGTGGAGTAAATCTGTGTTCATTTCAATGCAGACAAAAGTGATATGAATTGGCACGACCACTTGGCCGCCAAGTATTTGCCGCCATTTTGGCGACATATCACCAAGTTGGCGAAAAAAATTCTTTTCTTTTTTTTTATTTGGACTCAATTTGGCGCTATTGGCGATATTTTGCGAAAAATCCACTGAATGATGTTAAAATCGGCGATATTTAGGGGATTAATCATTGTAAAACATTTTTTTTTTGCATTGTTTCGTGGCAAACTAGGGATATAAATGTTTGAACTGTTATCTTGCTCACTCCAAGCACTATTTTAGCACTTAAGGCATCTACTAAGAAATTTACACGTAAAAATAAGTAGCGTGGGGTCCATACCAGATTTTTATATCATACTTTGAAGGAATTATAGTTGAATTACAACTAAAATAGAGCATTTTTTCTGCGATATCAATTATTTTACAAATGAACTTTTAATTTTATACCACGGGCAAAGCCGTGCGGGTACCGCTAGTTGCACATATAAAAGTAATATACAGGGTGTCCTTTCCTATCGTGGCCCAATAGCTAATTTCTGAA
Organism: Uloborus plumipes; assembly: GCA_038373865.1. NCBI lineage: Eukaryota > Metazoa > Arthropoda > Arachnida > Araneae > Uloboridae > Uloborus > Uloborus plumipes. The sequence continues at coordinate 12,272 of JAXGGA010011887.1, read as the reverse complement.
CCGTTAGAGATAAGCATATAGTTTATTTAGGAAAACATCTCTAAATTACGAAAGGAATTTGGGCTGCGAAATGTTTTTCAAAAAAATCAAATTTTGAAAGAGTTACGAAATTTAAATTTTTATACAGCTCCCCAGTCGTATTAATCATATTTAGTAAAACATTCTTGACACTGTAACGTTTAAAACTAAAAAAAAATTATTCTTCTACGACAAAAATTGACCGAGTTATGACGTTTTGAAAAATCAAGATTTTGAAGGATTTCGCATACGGTCCCTTAAGCGATCTCTCGATGACGTCATGAAATAATGCAAAATCTTGGTTTTTCAAAACGTCATAATTCGGTCAATTTTTGTGGTAGAACAGTGATTTTTTTTTTTAAGTTTTAAACGTTACAGTGTCAAGAATGTTTTACTAAATATGATTAATACGACTAGGGAGCTGTATAAAAATTAAAATTTCGTAACTCTTTCAAAATTTGATTTTTTGAAAAACATTGAATAGATCCAAAATTCCTTTCGTAATTTAGAGATTTTTTCCTAAATAAACTATATGCTTTTCTCTAACGGGTTAGAAATTAGCTATTGGGCCACGATAGGAGTGGACACCCTGTATATTTCCTTCTATTAATACTAAAGGCTACTGCTGTATTATAATCGTATGTAAACTCAGCGGATATTCAATAATTTTGAAAATCTTTTTAGTTTGATTAACTCTAAATGCGTATTTTTTTAGTTTTCTAGAACTATATTTAGGATTATTAAAGTTAATAAATCAATGTCTACTTACGTAACCTTCGGGGGCAGTCAATCTGTATTTGCAATTCAGGTCAGTTCTATATTCATCTTCTTCGCCATAAAAAGGGCTGGAAACGGTCGTTTCTTTATTGATGCGAATGTGATATTCAGGTGGACATTGAAACTCCTCATTGCTTTCAAATGCTACTCCTGAAAATTATAAAATTAAAAAATAATAATAAATAAATTGAATGCGTTCAATTTTTTTTTTTTTTTTTTTTTTGTTTACTAAACAGAAAAAATATTTGATCTAGACTCTAGAACTTAATATTTCTCTATTTAAAATGTCAATTAAATTATTTAAATTTACTTCTTTTGGTCTTTAGTGACACGCTTATCAGATGACTATACTAACTTCTATTTATTTTAAGGTTTTTCTTATATTTATCTTTGGGGATGAGGGGAATATTTTTTGCTTTGTAAATAAAACCTGAAAAATTTTTTAACAAATCAAACATATGTTACGCAAAAGTAGTTTTGATCTAGTTAAAATAAATTTGTATCAAACACATACTAGAACTAACTCTGCATCACACAAAATATTGTAACGAGTCCGTAGCACCTTCAACTTTCTTTAATGACCATTCCAATCTTGAGGAAGTAACTATAAATTTATTTACAAGTATGTACACTTATTTACAATAGGAGCAGAAAACAATTGCTAAACATCCAGCAATTAGGTAGCAAACAGCTCACTACTCTCAACAGTAACTCAGCACCACGTATCTAACGTGAACAGTAATTAAGAAATTACAAAAGCAAAACAAACATTCGCCCAAGCGAATAAAACGAGCCTCTCAGACAGTTGGCAGTTGGAACAGCTATTTATACTCGGAAGGAGATTTCTACAACATTCTAGCAAAATCCGGAGTGTTCGATTCATTCACAAACTTAAATAATCCATTCAAGAAAATTCTAACGATAAAAAGAAAAACCTACAATATTGCTGCTCAGTGCGAAAATGTCTTCATGCTTATTAAACGTAGGGCAAGTGTAAAAACTACAAAATGTTACGGGGTCGGTATACCAATGGTAAAAGTGATATCTTCAGATACTTTTGCAACATGTCGCCAGATAAAACCAAAACTAGTGAAATGGTGCAAGGACGAAAAAACAACAACTATTTACAAGATTTGTAACAATATATTTCTTTTAAATTCAGAAATCATAAATCCATATCCCTTTAATTTATCTTTTTAAATACATATGAATAATAAAGATTTTAACTCAGTGGTTGATTAGATCAGCCGCTTTAATGACTCAAATCGTCAGAAACAGAACAAATTCCATCTTTATTGAATCAAAATTTTTTAGAGCAAACGTGTCTCATATAAGTGGTGGCCACTGTATTGCGCAAAATATTTTTTCATTTTATTCTAATGCATCAAAAGTTCGTTATGTACATTGTGTGTGTACGTCTGTGTTTATAAATATGTTAGACTGACCAGTGAATGAGCACCTTATATTTTTTCCCCCAATAATGAATTTTTAAACCATTTTTTTAGATGAACTATCAGTAGTACTATCTTCTTTCTATTGCTAAAAAAACTGCTAAAAAATCCTATGCTTGTCCACTGGTTGGGGTGTTCATTTACTAGGTCCGCGCACTTTTTTGCATTTCAACCCCCAAAAAGACTGATGCAGAACCATAAAAATGCTCGCAAACTTTAAACAAATATTTACACATATATTATCTAATGTGTTTTTAAAATGAAGGCAATGAATTTTTGAAAATAAAATTTTGGATAAATGTTCATTCACTGGTGGGTCAACCCTATATATGTTTTAATTGAGGCATCAGAAATCTGTTCGTACAGAATAAATATTCCTCATTGGCTTGCAAAAACCAAACTGTAAGATTAACAGTTTTTTTTTTTTTTTTTTTTTGTGAAATTGCAAGTTCAACATAGTATAGTTAACTTAACAGTAACTATAAGATATCTTACCATAGGAAGCAGCAAAGAAAGTCAGAAATAAAAAAACTGTTGGTGAAATCTCCATCGTATCTCAGTCAGTTGTAATTTTGGTCAATCTTTTAACATTTTTGTCATTTTTATAATCTCAAAAAATCTCGGCACAGGTGTAAACATTCTCTTTCGAGCGCATCCACGCATGGAGATTGTGTCTGGGATCAAAGTTCATTTATTGAGTTGCATAATTTTTTATTTTGAAGTAAACACTCATTGATCCAGACTCCGTTAAATCGGACTTCGCTTAATCCGAATAGCCATTTTGATGTACAAGTCACTGTGGCGCAGTATAATGTATTTTTGTAGGCCGTGCTTTGTTTTGTGCGTAATGCATTTTTGTAGTTTTCTCTCATGCAGTTTTATTAGTCTTTATCTACATGGCCCGACTGCATATAAGCTACCTTTACCCCAATAGAGACCATAGGGACAATTCTAGACCTCTGATAGGCTGGGTCTAGTTGTGTACCTCCTCCTGTGGTTGCATTCGAATGTTCCCAAGGGGGTGTTTTCCCCTTTTTTGGGGGTAAATCAGTGTTAATTTCCATGCAGAAGAATTGGCTTGGCGATATATCGCCAAGCTTTTGGTCACCAAGTGTTTGACGCCAACTTGGCGACATATCGCCAAGTTGGTGACAAAGTTGGCGGAAAAAAATATTTTTTGACTTTGGGTTTAATTTGGTGCTATTGGCGGTATTTGCGAAAAATCCGCAGAATGATGTTAAAATCGGCGATATTTAGCAAATGAATCGTTGTAAAACATTTTTTTTGCATTGTTTCTTGGAAAACTAGGAGCGTAAATGTTCGAATTGCTATCTTGCTCACTCCTGTCACTATTTTAACACTAAGGCATCTACAAAGAAATTCACGTGTAAAAAAAAGGAAGTAGTGTGGGACCCATACCAGATTTTTTCATAATTTCCAGATTTTTTACTAATGTATGGTTACTATAAAAGCACACAATTTTTAAAAACAAATTAATTTATTCTCTTATCATTTTGAAATATTTTAATAAAATATCTTGAAATGCGATCCTTATGCTTGTTTCGAGAAGCATAATATTTTGAAATATACTGCTAGCTAACAGTTACATTTAAAAGGGCGCTCTAAAAGTACACGATATTGATTTCTACGTTTTGGATTGCCGGCTGTATGCATTAACACTTTTACTGTATGATAATATTAATTAGAATGTTTTGTATCAATTATAGAAAAACACTTTCTGTAATATGTTTGGATTTATTTTTCATGTCCACCTTTACTGATAATTTTTTACGCACCATCAACTGGAAAGTCGTGTGCCACCATAGGCACGTGACCACATTTTTGGCAATGCTGTTTTATATGGATGGTACTTACTTAAAAAAAGAAAACTCGTACTGAAAAAAAGAAAATAACAATAACCACAAAATTTTTACAACTTTATTCTTTCTGCAAATAACGAGATTATTTTTCCAAGTTTCAAGAGTGAGTGTCAATTGTAGTTTTGATCCAATTGGATTTATCGGATATTTTTGCAAAGAGTGTTTTATCCTCAGGTGTTGCACAAAGCGCAGTGACGACATTAATACGGGTGGCCAAACTGGTTGCTCCAAAAACGTACCATCTACCATCATCTCTCTTGCAGACGAGAGGACCCCCGCTATCACCCTGAAAATATAAGAGATCGATTTTTAAAGCATCAATTGGCAAATGTTGTGTTTTCAAGATTAGATGTCATTTTAATTTAGGAAATATCAACGTTATAACGCACAAAATTTGCAAGAATCTGCAGACACTTGTTTCGGAGCTACAAGGAGCTCCTTTTCAGTGCAATGAAGTGTGAGCTTCAGGATGAAAAGTCATCCGAGAAAAACCGTCCGCCTTTTTTCGGATGACTTTTCATAAGCTCATACTTCATTGCATTGAAAAAAGGGTTCCTTGTAGCTTCGAAAGAGCCTTGTTTGCAGATTCTTTCAACTTTTGTTCGTTATAACGTTGATTTATTCCTAGTTTTTTTATCAGCACAAAGGTATCTACTCAATTCTTAGATGTCACTTTGTTCAACAACTAGAGAATCTCCTTTCGTACCTCATATAGCTACTCTCATCTAACTCTATTTGTCCTTTCTTTGTGTGAATGTGTTGTTGTAAACTGTGAATGGCTTGCCTGCCCTATAAACGGGTCCCTATGACATGTCGTCGCTTTGGAAGAATAACGCTGCAACTCAAAAAAGTCCATTTTTCAGGAGAGCAATTTTTAACTTTTCAGAAATTTCTATCACGCTTGTGCTCAAAACTATTGCGACTATTTTAATGAAACTAGCATTAAAAAACCGCATTTTAATCTCTTTTCTAATGTAGCTTGATTGACTTCATTGGCATTTTAACTAATGACGTAATTTTAAAAAGAGTGAAGGTAGTTTGAGTTACATCGTTGTTCTCCAAAAATTGCTCCCTAGCGGATATTTTTGACACTTTTGAGTTGTAACCTTGTTCATCATAAAGAGCTATTTTTTCTGAACAAAATGATATAAAAATGTCATTTTTCGATTTTTTTGAGTTGCAGCGTTCTTCTTCCAAAGCAACGATGTGTGCTTTGGAAGCAGCCCAGCACCAATTGCCAGCCTAGCTGGCACAAGACAACAACAACAACTGGGACATTAAGTAAACCTTCCGGGATGAAGCTTGACTACGGAGAGATGGCGCGTGACCTTAACCCTTTATGTCCCAAATTAAGTTTTTATGATTTTTATACTTTTTCTTTGTATTTTTTTAGGTGAAAATAGGGTTGGTTCAGGTAAGTGGGCCGCCCCCCCCCCTCCCCCAAAACTGAATTGATATACAATTTTTATTCTTTTTGTACTGATCATGTCAAATCTCATCACAGTATTGCTTTTGCATACATTTGGGTTTCGTGGAAATTTTTTTTGATCATATAATTTATGTCAAAATAATTTCCAAAAGAATTTTTTTTGCGAGTTCAAGCAACATTTTTCAAAGTGTTTCAATGTTAGTTTTTTTTTTACTTTTCCATGTTCATCAAGTTTTCTTGTAGAGTTTAACCTAAAGAACACATTGCAATAAGAATTTTTATGCAAAGTATTATTAATAAGTGATTAAGAGGAGGGGTCCCACTTACCCCGTGGTTTTTCTCTATTAGGGTAAGTAGGCCCCCTCACTGCGGTGTAAGTGGGCCCCCTCAAAATAATGATGATTTCAAAATGAAGAGCAGTTTTGATGAAGCTATTTCTGCGATGAAATGAAAGATAATTATGGAGACCTTGAAGAAATTGGTGGTTCAGCTACAAAAACTGCAAAAGCTGGTAACTGTATTTGGTAAACTTGCATCAAAGAAAACCATAAAGTATTATGAAGTTCTATTGTTAGAACATGATACAAATGAAAATATTACTGCCACATTTGATAGAAAGAATAGAAATAGCTACACTTATTATTGGTTTAATGTAAGTCATGTTAGAATTATAACTGAGGATGAAATGATAATGTTTCTCCCTCAGCAAACTCCAAATCGACGCTGCCATTAAGTGTTTCACTTTTTTTCAACCTATATACGAGTACAACGTATATATATTTTGATATTAATCGACTCTATTATGTTTATTTAACACTAATTTATATGTAAAAGCAAAAAATATGCCTGACGGCTTTTAATTAATTTCACAGACACAACTGTTTTGTATTCCGATTTATAATTTTCTGTCATACACATTTAAATGTAAGTACATATCTCGTTAACGGATACATTTACAAACAAATATTTCCTACTAAAATGTTTTTTACTGTATTAGGTAGGACCCGCAAACCCCTTTTTTAGATATGCTCACTTTAAATACAAATAAATGGGGGTTGGCCCACTTACCCCTTCCTAGGGGTTAAGTGGGTCCTTCCACGTCATTTTTATAGAATACGATGCTCAAAAATATTTAAAGCATTTTTTAAGGAAATGATTCTGAACTTGTGTTTATTAATAATAACTTTGTACCCAGCGTTGCCCGGGTGCGTATTAATACAACATAGCATTCAGAAAAGAAAAAAAAATTTGGAAGAATTCTATTCTTATTTGGGTATATAAAAATAAATAGGTTTGGGTATATAAATATAAACGGTTGTACAAAAAGTTCTAGGTACAAACTCCCAAATGAACTTAATTATCACGGAAAGTTCACAGAAAAATAGCACCAGCTAAAAGCGAAACATGTATATCCATGTTTTTGCATAATTCCTCTGATAGGAGGGATAAGAAAAAAAATTTCTGTATCATACATCTCCCCAAAAACAACAGTGTTGTAAAAAAATCCCCCGCCAAGAAAACCTTAAATACTCAGCCATAAAAAGTTATGATATCGAGTTTTCCCGCCAAGTTTGTGCCAAACTACAACTAACCTGTATGTATAGTTCTTTTAAATTGTTTTCTGTCCTGTCAGGCGGAAGCTTTGTCTTGTGAGGTGGTTGCTTAATAAGTAAAAACTTCCCGCCTGGCAGGACTGAAAATAATTTAAAAGAACTATACATACAGGTTAGTATAGTTGTAGTTTGGCACAAACTTGGCGGGAAAACTCGATATCATAACTTTTTAAGGCTGAGTATTTAAGGTTTTCTTGGCGGGGGATTTTTTTACAACACTGTTGTTTTTGGGGAGATATCACATGTTTTTGCATTAATATTATTTCTTTGCCTGTTTTTTTTTTCTCTTCAAAATTTACTTTGCATGTTTTTTTCCCTTCAACATTTTTCTTGGCGGTCCGACATATGTGGTTTTCTTGGCGGCATGCATTTGGTGCAAAAGTTCAAGGATCTTCTTCAGTCTAGGATAAATTTGAAATCAATCACAATGTACCACCCGAACCGACGCAAAACAAAGCTAGTTGCTAACAATACTACGATTAAATTAAAAGTTAAAAAAAAAAAACCCAACCCTTAGTGCCGATCTCATATTAAAATGAACTAAATTGAAGATCCCTTTTAAAAGCCTTATGCAATAAAATCAATTACAAATATTTTATTTGTTAACAAATAGAAACTGGCAACAGATGAAATTATAAATCATTGAGTTTTCTTTCCTCGTCGAGCAACAATGAAAACAAAAATACTCAGATGTTGAACAGAGCTAGTAGATAGAAATCGGATCAATTTTTAACCGACGAAAAAACGGAGGAGGTTCTCTATTCGACCGGTATATTTTTTTTTTTTTTTTTTTTATGTATGACCACGCATAACTTTTTACTGAATAGACCGATTTTGGTAATTTTTTTTTTTTTTTGTTGGAAAGGGTACACCTTCCTGGTGGTCCCATGGTCCCCTGATGCGGGGTTTGAGAACGGAACCCTGAAGACATTGAGGGAAATCTTCAGAATTCCGTTCATGCGCACCCTCTTTGCGCATGAGTTGAATTTCAAATTTCACGCGCACACACTTGCGATTTGATGTCCATTAGGTCACAGTAGCTCGCCGATAGAGTGGCCTAGCGGTAAGACGCTGGGCTCTCATTCGCAAGAGCTTAACTTCGATGCTCGACGGAGTCGGTGGATTTTCAAGCAGCAGAAAAAAAATGCACTGTCTACGTCGAACGATTATGCGGCATGCAAATCGCAGTTTTACTGATAGAACATATTTAGTCCTGAGTACCCCAATTTTTTAAAAAATATATTTTCAGGCTCCCATCACATAAACTTTTAAATTTTAAAATTAGTGATGCACTAATGAATCGGCGGTAAATGGTTACTTTGTGGATTAACCTGTAGGCCAGTTTTAGCATCATAATCGGGTAAAAAACTAGTAATTTAAAAATGTTTTAATTAAATCAGCATAGAAATAAATCCTAAAAAGAAAAAAAAATGTTGTTAGTGGCAATCGCTTAAAATTTTAGACGCTTTAATAAAGTGAGATGAAGCGTCACGATGGCAACATGACACTATTCCGGGTATACATTTACACTGAAAAGAATGAAATAAAAATAAAATTTTATAAAAAAAAGTAAAACCGACTTCAAAAACGCAGCTGAAAATAGCTCTAAAAAGTAAAAAATAAATTTATTCTTTGAACACCATCGATACTACTTTTAAACATGAGTTTTGAAGTCGGTGCCGAAACAGTTAATAAAATCATTCGTGCCCATTCTTCAGTTACATGTTTCATAATAAAAACAGCCATAAATATTTCATAATCAATTCCAAGTGTTGTTTGAGAGGAAAAATCAATCAAATGGTACAATCAATGGGTACGAATGATTTTATTAACTGTTTCGGCACCGACTTCAAAACTCATGTTTAAAAGTAGTATCGATGGTGTTCAAAGAATAAATTTATTTTTTACTTTTTAGAGCTATTTTCAGCTGCGTTTTTGAAGTCGGTTTTACTTTTTTTTATAAAATTTTATTTTTATAAGCATTAATAACTCCGGGATGCGATGACCCCGGGGGGTAAATTTTGGGAAAACGTCCTCAATGTCTCATCGAGAATATTCATACCAAAAATCAACACTAAAGACCCCCGGGGAGAAAAGATACGGAAAATAAAAACGAGGGGGGAGGGGGTGGGGGGTCGAAAAACCCCCTATGCCGAGCTTTGGGACAAAATAAATGGGGGTGCAAAAGCAGAGCTCAATCCAAGTTACCGTTTAGTCTGGACCAGTGGTTGGAAAAACTACATATTTTTCGTAGCGAACTACAACTACAACTACTTTCTTATAAACGTAGTTAACTACAGCTACAACTACTTTTTTTTAAATGTAGCGCGCTACACTACTTTTGAAATGTAGTTACTACTTCGCTACTTTTAAAAAAATAAATAAATAAAAAGAATACACCGTTTGAGGATTGAACTAAAAATTCGAAATGTGGTTTAGATTAAGGTAGATTGGGGGAAGATGCCGTTTCGGCGAAGATGCCATAACAATGTGTTTCACCCACAAGAATTAAAAAAAAAAAAAAAAAAAAAAAAACAGCTTGGTTTTTTCTTTTTTTAAATTCTTTTTGCACCAATATGTCCTTTTAAGCCCTTTTTTAACAATTTTTACGAATATTCGCGTCAGAAAATTATTCAACAGTTGACAGGTTGAAAAACTTCAACTTTCAAAAATTTAATAATTTCATGACAGCATAGTCAATTCAGGAAATGCTGGAAATTTATCAAACATTCATTATTTTCTCTGCCAAGCTACATTTAATGCGAATATTCGCGGAATATGAAAATTGCGATGCCAACCTAATCAATGATTTGCACCGGTCAGATTCGACCTAGTTTCTTTCTCTCCTTCTTTTTTTTTTTCTTTTTTTTTTTTTTTTAAAGAAAAGTTTAAAAGTAGAGTCTAGAAATCGCTACAAACTACTATTTTTTTGTATCGCGCTACTCACTACTCTACTTTTTCTAAAAAGTAGCGCGCTACACTACAAACTACTAAAAAATGTAGCTACTACAGTAGTTTCGCTACTTGTAGCGCGCTACTTCCGACCACTGGTCTGGACCCCTATCAAACAATTTTTAAAAAGTGCGAAAAATAGCGATTTTATGACCTTTATCACCCCTCCCCCTGAGGGTCCTGGATGTTTTGCTTTAGTATGTGCCGTCAGGGGCCGATGGAGATTGAGTATACCAAAAAAGAACTCAAGGGATCTTTATGGGGCTGAGATACAGAGGGGTGAAAACCCCGGTTTGGTTACTCGCGTAAACAGTCCTTGTCGCTCTTTTACATTTTTATTGGCGACGGAAATTTCTTGGCGGCTTGTATTTGGTTTTCTTGGTGGGGCGGGACGCTCCCGCGTCCCGTGATATTTTGTGCCAAATGAGAACATGAATTATAATTGTTTTTGACTTATTTTATGCTAAAATGAAATAGGTGAGCCTTGAAATGAAAATTCATTGTTTTAATTTTAATCTTTGTTGGAAAATGCTAATATTTAAATACCATAAATTTTATCAATTTGTAACCTAAAGGCTCATGTCGATTAAAAAATAGGCCTAATAATAGGCTAGATTCCTATAAAAGGGTCATTTTTTGACAAAAAACTTGAATTTGAGCTTTTTAGATTTTTTAAAATTTCAAGACCCCGCCTATGAGAATTCTAGGGCATCAAGGAACCTCTGTGTCAAGTTTGATGAAAATCTGACGCAAACTGCGAATTTATATAGAGAACAAGTATACAAACAAACATTCACTCATTTTTATTGATATTGATATAGATGTAGTCAACAAGTTTAAGCTGTTTTGCTTTAAAACTGCTGTATAAGGCTCTAAAAACGAACTATTCTAAAAAGGGGGCCCACTTACCCTAACCAACCCTACATCAAAAAACATATTTATCGAGTGAAAAAAGTTTGAAATTTTTGGGGGTCTAAAGCCCCCTACGCCTTAGGGTCCCCAAGAAAATCGTTTCCGACCGCAGGTACCATCTGTCGGCCTTTCAGCAAAGTACTAGGAGTGGTACTTAAAAGAATTTCCACTTAAGATTGAAAATTTTAATTTTTATTCTCCGAGGTTCTACTGAAGGCCATAAAAATGTATTGCTATGGAACCTTGAAATGGAAGAGGGAGGTGTACGGTGGCTGCCAATCTTGATTTTTGAGGCCATATTGCACATTTTTAGAGTTCATTTATTCAATTGTGTTAAAGTCTAAATATACAGCCTAATTCAACAAAACTAAAAAGACACTACAAAACTATAAGAAAGAAAGTTATTAGCTTTAGTAGCGCCGCTTGTTAGGCGCCCAAACGCCTGTTGACCCCCCCCCCCCCCCCAAATGCACGCACACTTTTTCCCTGCATCAACAATCTACGTAACTGGATAAGCATAAAGATAACTTTTACCAGTTTTACTCTACTCGGTGGCAGCATTAGTGCTATTAATCCCAAAAATGAAAAAAAAAAAGGTTTGCATTTAAAGACCTCATTTCGAGTTGTATGCGAATTAAACTGATATTAAGCGGATGTAGCTAGAAGTAAAAAGAGAGGGAAAAAAACATTCTGATTATTGCTTTTACCCAAACAGCCAGTTTTCCCGAAGGTCATATTTCCAAAAAAAACTGCAATTAAAAAAGCAATATATAGGCTCGCTTCCATGCAGAGCAAAAAGTTCAAAGGTTATATTACTGCGGATTAGGTACTAATTTACCACTAGGTTTAGCCTTGTGCTTCAGGTACAATGAAGAGAAATGTCTAATTGGAATTCAACGAATTGACAAAGAAAATCCTTGAATATTGGGAAACTAGCTGACCCGGTGAACTCTGTTCCGCCTTAAAGGCAATAAATAAGCAAATTTTTGAATTTATTAAGTTTCTTTATTATTAGAAAATACAAAAAAAAAATGAGTACTTACATTAATCATTCATTATTGTTTCTGTATTTCAGTACATAGGTTGCTCTTCACTTAAGTACCTTGTGATACACAACATTTTTTGTTTTATTAACAGGCGCAAAAACAAACAACGCAGGTGGTCTTCCGGCCCGTGAACATGTCACATATAATTGACCATGGGAAAAACAGTGATGTTCTAGATTCAAACCACAAACTTT
>JAXGGA010011886.1:0-40720 GCA_038373865.1 Uloborus plumipes | reverse complement strand
ATTATGACTATCATCATTTGACCCCAAAAAAAAAAAAAAAAATGTTATGGCATTTCGAATATTGCACAAGAGTTTGTTATTTTTACATCTGCAGCAATTTGTTTAGCACTTGTTAGTGCAACTGCATCGAACAGCAAGCACATCGCACATTGGCCAGGGAGTTCCGGCCACTTCGCGAAGTGGCCGGCCAAAGTCGCATATACGCAATTCATTTCCAGTACATCGGACTTTGGCCACAGGCCCCGGCCAATGCGCGAAATGGCCGGCCAATTCGCGAAGTGGCCGGACTTCGGGCTTTGGCCGTAACATATATATATATATATAGAGAGAGAGAGAGAGAGAGAGAATTCCACAGTAACAGATGTATCAATTTTCCAAAAAACAACTTACAAAAACTAGAAATATGTTGAACTCTTATTTTATTTCCCAAAATTAATGAAGAACCTGGTCTTTACTACCATATAATGCAGTAAAATTTTTAAAATTTCCAGAAAAAATATTGAAACAAAAGCATTTTCTCCATACGTTTGTTATGCAGTCAAAAAACCATCATATAAATACTGCTCCCGGAAATCTTTAAAATTTAACTGAAACAGAGTCCATGTTCTTCAAAACTTTATGCCACAAAACAATTACCTATCATATTTGGAGTCTCTGCAAGCTGTTTTGAATAGCTATCGATGTTTTTTTTCAAAATGGAATTGCCCATATTTTTAAAACTAGAACCAGAAACATTTCCTATGTTTCAAATACATTATATGGAGCTCTCTATAACATTCACATGGTTTCTCTTCTACCTTTTTTGCATGTTTTACAGAAGCAAAGATCCAAATCTCCTTTATTGATTCAACAAATATATAATTTTTTCATCTTATCTGATTTCTTCAGCTAGTTCGATGCCGGCCATCTTGTCACTAAATGGAATGCACTTACCTCATTTTGCTTTTGAGGTTGGAAAAGTGCGGCAACTCATATAAATAAAGTCAAGTTACAGTATTTAATCAAAATACACCATGCATGTTATAAGTAACTATTATGAAATAGAAACAATCTACAATTGTTGCCTGCAATTGCATGATATGACAGCAAAAAAACAAACTAACCTACTAAATCTTCACCCCCCATTAAAGCTCATTACAAGACACATAATTTATCACTGACAGTGGTTTTTTTATGAAAGGCAGTGCTGATCCCTGTGATAGAATTTTTTTCAGTTTTCTGCGACAGATTTTCTAGAACCAATTTCTTTCTGCAACATGAATATTCTTCAATAATAAATATATATACAACCCCCTTACAGTAACACAAGGTGTTTATATTTATAAAAATGTTAACATTAATACTATAGATTCATAGAGTTTTTTTCTGGTGGCTGTTTTGTATTATATATATATTTTTTTTTTGCTCTCAATTGCAAAAATCTTTCTGCACGCTGTCTGCCTGATTCTGCGACTATGTCGCCGTGTCGGCAGCTTTCTTCCGGGGTGCTGATCTCTACTATACTACACTGCAAGGTTTCTTGACACTGAGGTCACGACGTGCGGAAGAAAAGCCTATGAAAAACGAGCTAACAGATAAAAAGTTACAGCCTATTCGGTGAATTAGAGGAGATCGCTAACTGTTTGTGAGCTCTTATTGGCTCCGCTCGTCGTGACGTCAGTGTCAACTTAAGTTGCTGTCTAGTATAATAGGAATTTTCACAAGACATATACCTAACATATCATATTCAAAGGGTGGCAGAAGTCTCTTCAGTACAGTACTCATATACAGTGAAATCTGTGTATAACGATACTCAAGGGACTGAGAAAAAATATCGTTATAGACAGATTATCATTATAGACAGTTTGAGCAAAAAGCTCATACTCTTGGCTGGGACCAAACCAAAATATCGTAATAGGCAGGTTTATCGTTATGTACAGTATCGTTATACACAGGTTTCACTGTATAATTCTTAAGGGATGAACTTACCTTATAGGGGGAAGTGTGGCACGTTGGTCTTTTTTTCATTTTTTATATCAATAAAAATTTAAATGAGCAGTTTGATTTTGTACCATGTGATTCATTAAATATTCTATAAATTGAAATAAAAATATTAATAGCATTAAAATCTTTGAGACCAGTCCAAGATGCTTTGCGGTCCAATGAGCCACATCCTCCCTGTGTCAAATGTGCAGCTGTCAGCACTTAGAAAAATATCCATTGAAATCTTACGAAACTTAGAAAACCAAAAATTTACAGTAAAAAATAAATAGCATTTGTTTAATATACCTTACAAAATAAGCCCATATTTTGGCTGAAAATATTCCCTTTCATTTTATGTCTCTAAAACTAAAATTTAAATTTCTAAAATTGGTAGCCTGAATTGCGCGATAATTTAACAGGGGGAAAACATAATTTATCTTTTTAATCTTTCTGAGAGATTGACATTGCCTCTCTCTGCTGTCAACATTGTCCATGTATTGCCATTATACTAATAGTTATAGAAAAAAACTGGAGTTTTTATATTAAATGAAAGTAAAGTATAACTATATATTTATTAATATATACAGTAGACCCTCATTATATCGCGCCTCTTTATATCGCTCATTCGGATATATCGCTCTTTTCTTGTGTCTCCCGAAATATCAAAGCTTATTAAAAAAACTTGCTTTAAGTTTGAAACCATTTATGAAAACGTATGGTAAAAGTCAGAAAAACTCTTTCTTCTCTATTTTGTCAATGAACAAAACGAAGATTCTTCTTTTCTTCTGAATTCCCTGGGAAAACAGCGGCAATTCCTGTCACAAAAACGTGCATACCAGTAAAATATTTCAGCTTAAGTTGGAAACTACTCCCCACCAAGGCCGTAGAAAAGAGAAGAACTATTTTTTATAACCTCGGTTATATCGCGCTTTCGGATATATCGCTCTTTTTCTTTGTTCCCCGAAAAGCGCGATATAATGAGGGTAACTGTACTCAGACATCTAATAAAGTGATTTTGTTAAAAACTTTGTTTTACAATTCAGAGGGAAATAACTACTTTCCCTAGTAACAGCCTTGACTAAATAAGTGTAGTGCACTGTTTGGGTGGGGATACCAAACCAATAGTATCGGGGCTCAGAGCTTTGGGGAGTCCCTAAGGTTGTGAAGTTATATTTTTAAAAAATAGTGTTTATAATTTCATTGAAAAAAAAAGCTATTTTCCAAAAAAAAAAAATCTTGCATTACATTACTAATTCGGTACATGTAAAACAATTGCTAGTAAAAACATGAACAAAATATATGCTTCGAAGAAAAAATAGCAAACATTTTTAAGTACATGCCGTAATTCCTTAAAACTGGTCAAAAGCTTTTCTTGATCCAACCAAACTCGCCTTACTGAAAATTTATCATACTATATCATGGTAACCTGACTTATCTCAGCCATGACAAATTGTCCAACCTTTACTGTATAAGTAAATATATTTTTATGAAAACTTCAAATTACAATTTTCAAATTTACATTAAAATTCAAAAATTCAGTTATAGGCAAATAAACAATGCAACATCACATATGAATACAATTTTAAACTATTCATTTTAAAGTTTGTAAGAATCTGAGTGAGTGAAAATGAAGTGCTAGCATTAAAATATGCAATGGTTGGAGGGTGTCATGGGGGGAAGGCAACATTAAAATTAGTAATGGGACACATGGCTGGTAACGGCAGCCTAGAACATGGACCGCATCAGAGGGAAACAACGAAGCAGGATTGGATCAAGAAATTTTTGTCAGGGGGTCAAGTCTCGGTGGCCAGTAAAGTAGACAAAAAACATGTACAATTTAAACCTTTTTTAAAATATAGGGTTTATTGCATATCAATTAATATTTTTTGACTTATGACTTTCTGTTAAATTACCTATTTATTGAAAAAAAATTATTACGATCAAAAATATTCTTAACAATTGTCTAATTGTACAGTATGCTGTTCAAATTAGAACTATAAAATTTTTCAAATAAGCGAAATTACAGTCTCATATTTAATGAGCTGAGAAAAATTTTCGTTTCAATGAAAACAAGAAAAGCACGACATTGTTGAATTAAAATTTTAGGCAATAGTGTTGCAAGAAATAAAAACACTCAAAACACTGCAAACATGCATTTCGAAGTTACATTGTAAAAGGAACACTTTTTTTACAATGCAAAATAATGTGAGCTGATGGAAAGCAAGTTTCACTCTTTTTATGCCTGCTTCTACCCCTTTACATTTTCCTTCCAAATTTAAACATAACCTTTTCTCGGATGATTCTATGAACAAACTGATTTCATTTTGAAAAAAATCAAATGGAAATTTTAATGCACTGTCCAATGAGTTCAGAAGCGCCAAAGATGGGAGGTCACTGTGACCTCGCAATAACTTCCACATTCAGCATTTTTTGCTGACGATTCAGCAATTTGATGACAATATTGCAACATTAAGATTATTTGTTCTTTCCAGTTTTCAGAAATGTTTTCTATAAGATGCCTATTGTTTTTTCTCACTAAATGTTTAACAAAAACGACATGTGTGCATGCTTGTATTTTATCTGTTGGTAAAATTGGAACTTCATTCGGCAAATTAATAATTTATCCCCTCCCAAAAATTTTAGTTGGGGTGCGCCCCTAAATGAGTCCTTTCAAATTGTAAGCTTTTTAAACTAGGTGTATATCGTACTTACATTGAAAGATGATGATTATAATAGAAGAGAATCACTAAAAACTAACATGAACACAAAGGAAAGCACTACTGTCAGTCAGAAGTATAAGACAGGCCTTCAGACAGACGCGAGATCGAGACCGGTTTTCGCTTCTCGGTCAATGGCACGAGACAGCGGCAAGAGATCCAAACAAACAAAACTACAGGTTACAGTTAAATATTGGTTCAGTTTGGTTCGAAACTGCGCTAGTGTTCGAATAGAACTACCGGTTAGTCCGGTTGAACCGGTGACATACTGCGTGCGTTCGAATAGAGGTACCAGACCGATCATAAATGAAAATACATTATGGCAGGGATTCAAGTGAAACAGCACTGCAATCGCTTCGAATTGCAATCGCTACTGGAAGTGAATTACATTATCATCAACTTAAATTGGTATGACGTCACTACGGGTGGAGCCAATAAGAGCTCACAAGCACTCAGCGATCTCCCAAGTAGGCTGTGACGTTTTATCTAGCTCGTTTTTCATAGGCAAACGTCACGCTGACGTCACGATGTTTTTATCAAGAAACGTTCTAATGTAATTCATTTCCAGTCGCGATTGTAATTTGCGATTGCCAGTTTCACTTGAATCCCTGCCTATGAACACTTATACTAACCGCTGACGTAATCACTAGGCTTTAGATTCCGTCATTTTCCGCGTAGTTCTGCCATATCTCATAGATGGCAGCACAAGTGAATTCCAAAATTTTTTAAATGCGATTTTTACAGAATTTACGAAAAGAACATAGATTGAGATTGTGTATGAACTATTTCTGGAATACAAAAGTGGTCAATTAAAAAACAAGGCTCCTGACAAGTTAGTTTCGAGATTTTTAAAAGTAATAACACAAATAACGGGATTAAGGATTAAGGAGATTTATTTTTTCGGCACACAAAGAAAATACATGCATGCATAAAAACAAAAGGAATTTTAGTTTATATTGTTCATAAGAATAGTGACACATAAACAAATTAATTTTTATTTTTTTCAGGTGATTGCGAAATCAACGACAAAAATATGGATTGAAACTCTGTTGTAACTGTTTTTCGAACACGAAAGGGGTCAAATTCATAAATAAATCTTTTAATGTTCATTGCTTTTCCTGAGAGGAGAGGGCAGGATTAAAGCTATTAAAATTTGATAACACTACAAGTTAGATTTGAGATTTTAATTAGAAAAATCTAACGCCTAGCCTCCCTTTTACCGCTGAAAACAGCAAAATTTGGATCTGAAGTGTTATTTCATTAATTACACCCATTTTGAAGTCCAAAAATTATCTTTACAATTTTATGTCATATTATTAAAAGTTATTTGTGTAATTTCTAATTAAAATCTCAAATCTAACTTGTAGTGTTATCAAATTTTAATAGCTTTAATCCTGCCCTCTCCTCTCAGGAAAAGCAATGAACATTAAAAGATTTATTTATGAATTTGACCCCTTTCGTGTTCGAAAAACAGTTACAACAGAGTTTCAATCCATATTTTTGTCGTTGATTTCGCAATCACCTTAAAAAATATAAAAATTAATTTGTTTATGTGTCACTATTCTTATGAACAATATAAACTAAAATTCCTTTTGTTTTTATGTATGCATGTATTTTCTTTGTGTGCCGAAAAAATAAGTGAATAAGTAAAAACCAAGTTCAAAAATTTTCATCCATTTTCAAAACGTTGTTTTGAAGTTAGTTTTCAATTTCCTTAATCTCCTTAATCCTTAATTTCCTTAATCCCGTTATTTGTGCTATTACTTTTAAAAATCTCGAAACTAACTTGTCAGGAGCCTTGTTTTTTAATTGACCACTTTTGTATTCCAGAAATAGTTCACACACAATGTCAATCTATATTCTTTTCGTAAATTCTGTAAAAATCGCATTTAAAAATTTTGGAATTCACTCGTGCTGCCATCTATGAGATATGGCAGAACTACGCGGAAAATGACGGAATCTAACGCCTAGTGACGTAATCAACAGCCAACCGCTTTGGCCGGTACTTCTATTCGAACGACAGCCACAGGTTCCGGGCTTCTCCTTTTTGATTACGTCCACATAAAAAAAATTGGGGCCACGTGGGCCTAGAGGTAGAGTACTCTTCTCGTAAGCAAGTGGTCGCGGGTTCGAATCCCGCCTTGCCCATGGATGTTATTTCATCCTCTCTGTGCCGTAAATCTGTCCTGTGTTTGTCAGGAGGCAAAGCGCATAGTACGCAGTCCTCATGTGTGGCGTGCGAACCATGGAGATAGAAGAAGAAGAGAAATCTCCTACGTGTGGCAACACCTAAAAACGGCGATAAAATTTCACTTTTCCGCCAGGATCGCTGCAATCTTTACTGTAGACGTTGTTATGGGCAACGAGACGGCGGGGTGCCAAGCTACTGCGTAAACAAATCCAGCTCATGTGTTTGTTTCTTCCGAATTTTTGTTCTCAAGTGAGTTAAAAAATGCAGCTTTGGCTTCTGAACAGAAAAAATACCCTCCTGAAAACAGGTTTCATGTGTACACAAATGGTTCAACTGAAGATGTAAAAGAAAAAATGCTGGTGCGAGAACTTTCAGTGTTAGCTATCCGGTTGGAAAGAATTGTGACAATTTCGACGGTACATAGCGACTATATCATTATTAATTGGAAGCTTAAAAAACAGTCATGAATGCAAAATTATGTTTCTAATTGATTAAGAAGTAGCTGTTTTGTCACCTACAAATTTAAAGTGATAAAATCTAAAATGTCCATTTCTGTGAAATGAAACTTTTTCAGCGGGGAAAGTGTGGCCTTCCGATGGATTTCAGATCATTGTGACACATCGGAAATGAGCAGGTAGATCACCTTATCAACTTGTCAAGGCTGAATCTCTTTTCACTCAACCACATTCTGCCTCTGTGTAACATTTAACGAGTTGTTTATAGCAAGCTAAAAATTTACAGAATTTCTTCACATAACAATGCAGCTATGCATAGATGCATGCTTTATCTCTTTTTCCATACGTTAAAAATGCACTTTTAGAAAAGAAATGGCATATGGTTTTTTTAATTCTTCATAGATGTGTCAGTAAAGAAAAAAATATGGCCTAGTTTATCCAAGTAAATTTTGAATCATTTTAACTTTTATTGAGAAATCGGGAAATATTTAGCAACTCGCTTGTCTAACACCATGAATGACCCACAAGCATTTACATACACAATACATGAAAATTTATTAAGTTTGTATCGAATTGTAAAAAATCACTTCTAAAAAATCTCATCTGCTGAATAAGAAACTGATGTTAAGTAAAATAAAACAAATACTGAAAATACATTTGTGAAAAAAAGACTTATTTATATCAACTCGTGTTTCTGATTTGCATACAATTTCAAAATACAAGTACCACTAACGCATAATTCAAAACAATTGTGAATTGTATAATCATTTTGACGAGATGATACTGTAATGAATATTTAAGTGTTTAAGAAAGGTGTCTCACGATTTTGGCTATGGTTGTAAATTTTAAGATCCCCTTCCACATATGTTCAACGCAAGGCTTTATCTCTTTTTTCATATGTTAAAAATGCACTTTTAAAAAAGAAATCGCATAGGGTTTCTTTAATTGTTCATAATGTGTCAGTTAAAAAAATATTGCCTAGTTAATCCAAGTAAATTTTGAATCATTCCAACTTTTATTGAGAAATCGGGAAATACAGTAAGCTTTCGTTATATCGCGTTTTTCGGGGGACAAGAAAAAAGCGCGATATAACCAAGGTCATTAAAAATAGTTTGCTATACAGCATGCAAGTAAATTATACGTACACATACATAAAATTCCTTTATTCGCCTTGAAATCTTGAGTTTTATCTGGAAGCATTTTCTAGTTGTGCGCAGCTTCATCAGCATTATAGATTTGCTCATCTACCAAGTCTAGCTCAACAATTTTTCGATTCAATTCACCACGAAAACGTGCTGCTGCTGTATCATCGGCCGATTGTTTTCCCCCGCAAATTTGTAATTGGCCTATACCGTGTATTTTTTGCCACAAAATAAATGAGACAGAGACCTTTTCTGAGCACCTTACATATTTTCTCAAAAACGGTTTCGAACTAAAAGTTTTTTTTGGGGGGGGGGAGACACAAGAAAAGAGCGATATATCCGAATGAGCGATATAACGAGGGGCTACTGTATTTAGAAATTCTCTTGTCCAACACCGTGAATGGCCCACAAGCATTTTCATACACATGGTAGAGGATTGAACAGCTTATTCAAAAAAAAAAAAAAAAAAAATCACAGGAGCTAGAAGAGTTTATTGTGAAAACTTAAAATGAGACTTAGGTTTTAAAAGAAAAGAGAAGGGGGTGGGGAGGAAACTAATTTTTAAAATATTTACTTTTTAGGGCTTGAAACTAAAAAAGGGATCTTACGCCAATATTCCAGCACAGAAAAGGAAATAAAATCAACCATGAACTAAATTGCAACATCTGATGATGTTTCTTTCATTATGATATATTGAGATAATAAAGAGCCCAGTATTGGTGTATATGTACGGTATGGACTTTAAAAATATTAAAGGTGTTCGAATTTTTGTCCTGATACTTTTGTTATATTCTATCATGATTTCTTCTCAAAGCCAGTACCCACGACAAGTCTGAATATAGCTAAACTGAATACACTATGTTATGTTCCACACTTCATTACAAGAAAAAAAACCAATATTATAAGCAATTCATTGTTATGAACTTGTTGCGCACTCCAGTATCTTTCATAATTTGATTTAATATCCTTCTTTTTAGTCACCTAAATGGCTAAAATTAGTAAACCATAAGGTTACATTCATTATAAACACATTAATCCAGTAGTACTCATTCTCCCTTCAAATATTTTTTTAATTCACAAAACTTAATTTTTGCAAGGTTTTGTGAACTGATATTTACTGTGTGTAGGCTTAATGTGCATGCAAGCTTTTTCATTCAAAATATCAATTGATTTTAACTTACTACTTATTGGTACAATGGAAGGCGGTTAATTGAATCAGCCGCTTTAATGCATCAAATTGTCAAAAACAAATCAAAATCCAGCCTCAGTAAATCAGCTACATTATTGAATCAGCCGTTTTTTTTTAATCAGAACTATTCAGAACAAACATGATTAATATAAGTGGCGGCCACTGCTGTACTTTTTATAACATAAATAATAAAATATACTCTTAACGATGAAAAGGAAAAGAAAGACACTTGTCGAATTTACTATTTTATTCACCCCCGCCTTCTTGAAATGTATGTAAATTTTAGTCTAGAAACTAAGTACAGTATGTTCCACTTGATTTTAAAAAATGCATTGTTTTAAATCAACTTTTCCAGTATTTGGTAAGAACCGTAAATGATATAACTAACAAAATGTGCTCCAAAACTCGAACAGAAATAATATTCTGCAGTTAGATTATATGAACTGCATATACAAATATACTCTTGATAAATCTGGAGTGCTAAGTATAGCAAGTTCAAAGTGTTTTTATTAAAAACATTCATTATGTACTTTCTGCACATTTGTTTAGTTCTTAACACAGACTTGAGTAATAACCAATGAAATGTACTCTTAATAGTGCAAAAAAATAAATAAATAAATAAATAAATAAATAAAATAAATGAAATAGGATTGAGAAAATATTATTATGTGAAATAAATTTCAGAAACTGAATACCATCAGTTGCTGAGAACTTAACACTGGCAATAAGTAGGTTATAAGAAGTTTACTGTATGTTCCTATATTAAATTCTAGTTTATGTATTCTTGGCAAATAATTGCTTTTAAATTAGCCTTTACATGTTTATTTTTGAAAAAACAATTTAAAGGGATCAAACTGTACATTTTAAGGTAGAGTTTTTGAAACATATTAAGCAGAACGCTAGTGAACCAGTTATCCAACAGTTTCATAGACCTTCTGACGCATCCAAAGTTTTGTATTTAATTGCTGAGTTCATTTGTTCGGTGATTTTTTTTCACTTTAATGTAACTATTAGTTTTATTTAATGGACTGCTTTATTTAAAAACAACATTATTGATTTCGGCAACATTTGACCAGAAAATAAATGCTTTGCTGTTTTGACTAGTTTGGTGAAACATTTTCGAAATGAGCTGTGCCACCATTATTTGGGCTTTTATTAACTTTCTTGGTTTATACTAGTGGTTTTCACATGTGTGGATCCAGAGGTGGAGGGGTGTGACCTCTTCCTTAAAGGACCAAATATTGCCTAAAACTGCATTTTTGGACTTATATTTCAACAATATTGCAAAATAGCCCCGGTTCTCACATGAAAATTGCACTTTAACCCCTCCCTTTCCAAAAGCTTGATCTTCCCTTGGGTTCCCAAAATGATCCACAAGGACACCCCACGGGTTCACCAGCCTCGATGTCATTTAAGCAAGTTATACAAACATTTAGTCATTCTATATGTGCAATATAGTGTCCAACACAATTTTTACCGCACATTTTTTTTTTTATATTTTGAAATGCTGGAAACATTTCTTTCCTAATTTTGGAACTTTATGCCTAGATGGATGGTTCACGAGCAACGGACAAAATCTGGTAAGGATCCACGGAGGGAAAATGTTTGGGAATCTCTGGTGTATTCAAAAGCATGACTTGTTTCCGCTGAAATTTATTCTTTCATCATTAGGGGAAATGTGGGCATAGCGGCCACCCTAAGGAACATCTATTTTTTTCCACCCCTAAACTTTATTGAAACATTTTATAAATCCCTGCAACATTTAGTATGGTTACTTAGGCCTGATTAAAAAATATAACCAACTAGATTTTCAAATTTTATTTGTACAAAAATTTTACTTTACCAAAAGCTGTCAAAGTGGCCATTTTGCCCCACTAGGTAGGCCCCCCCCCCCCAATAGACTTAGGTATTAAATTCACAGAAATTATGCACTTACTTATTTTGATTTGTAAAATATAAAGTATAGAACACATAAATTTAGCGGCATGCCGGCTAATGCTAGGTATTATGATGGTATTTTGTAACATTAAAACCTTTTGGTATGTTATGTGTCACAAAACTCTTGAAAATGTGGCGCTATTCACAAATGAAGTAACATTTTGGGGGAGGAAAGGGTTTCATGAAATTGTGAGTTAGTGACAAGAAGGAAGGTGGGGTAACAAGAAGTGCGACATTGCATATTTTATAGAAATATGTTTCTGAAAAGTAGTGTGACATGTGACAAATGGGTAAGGGTTAAAGAGAACTGTGACACTTTGTTTCAAAGGGGGTTTAAAATATTGGGAAAAAGCGAGATTTATCAACAGCTCCTAAGTAATTTTCAATACATTTTGCACCATAAAATTTTTTCATGTTGAACATATAAAACAGTTTGGATTTGAAAAAAAATTTGCAGCCAGAATTTACTTAACTGGTAAAGAGTGGAGGTCATAACAGTAATTATTAGTAAATATAGGAGTTAAAATGTATTGCATCGCAATTTTCATTTTTTTTTTTTAAATTATGAACTACGGAAAGGTATGCTTTGAAAATGCAGGGATGGGGGTAGGGGAGTTACCTCGAATTCTATACACCTTGTCGCCCTTCATTTCAAATTTTTCTATGGGTGGGGGTTAAAAGGGTGTAAACTCTAAGCAAATTTCCTCGAAAACAACAAAAACCAGTCCCACTTATATGAAAATACATTTTTTTCCCGAAGTCGGGAGGGGGGCGTAATGCCCCCCGCCCCAAATAGACTTAGGTATTAAATCCACAAAAATTATGCACTTATTTATTTTGATTTGTATAATATAAAGCATACGAACATTTATTTCATTAAAATCAAATTGAAAAATTGCCGAACGAAAAAAATTAACCTTTAAACAAATTTATCGAAGCAGAAATTGAGGACGTCAGTTTATTTGAGAAAAAATTTGCAAGTTAAGTTGAGTTTCGCGAGAGAAAGTCCATTTTATGTATATAATCCATTTTAAAACGATTATTTTGCTCATTTGCTCTTTATTAACCCGAATCCAATTACGCTATGATTCTCCGAAATAAATATCTTTTAGTGCAAAGTAATAGAAGTAATAGGGTAGTTTTCGATTTTTCAATTTTATTTTTATATGATAGAGTAACATGTGTGAACATCATCGGTGAAAAAATTTTTGCGATACGATAAGTAGTTTTTTTTAAAATAATTTTTAAAGTTCAAGAAAATGTGACGTCACTCGGCAGCGGAAGAAACGTCATCGGTACTTCCGCCGCGCCTCAGCCGACGAGGAGAAGCGAGGGAAACGCTTGGCTACGTTGAAGACGCACTTGAAGACTATTAACTCCTCGTGATTTTGGAAGATTTAAATCGCTCGTCCTCTCGAAAATAGGCAAAAACCATCATTGATGTCACTTGAGGGAGATTGTTGGACTGTCCTTTGACGTATCCTGTCTCCATCATGCATCAAAAGGATTATTAAATATCTAAAAATTAAAAATAACTACGCGCTCAAAATGTCCGTAGCGATAACACGGGTCCGTCGCGGAGAGCTGAGGATTGAGGCCGAGTGACGTAACTCGTGACGTATCAGAAAAGCGCGCTTTTGCGCGTCGGATTTTTAAAAATTCATTAAAAATCAATCGTTGTGTTTTAAAATACGGCAGTGGTGAATTTTGGAGTTTTGAGGGTCAAGTAACAATATTTAATGATCAAAATGGGGATTTTTAATAGGTCACAACTACCCTATTACTAGAGTCTCGGCATAATAGAAATTTACGCGAATGACACGTAAATTCTCAAACCACGCCCACGCCAATACGGCCGATAGCTTAGCAGACGACGCAGGGCCTTCGCCGATGCAGTAAGAAAAATATTTTTTTTCTCAAAATCCAAGCTCTTTAGAACTTTCTGATTCACGATAGCGTAATCTTCAGTATGCATAGTAATCATGTACAAAAGATTATAATTTATTTTCAAAGTTTTCTATTTTTCCCGGCGAATTTAAAATTTTCAGATTTGCACTGAAAACACCGGCGTTCTAGTAAAATGCGTTACCATACTCGGAACAGCGCTCTCTAGAAAAGTGAAAAATTATCGCCACTTTTCGGAAGCGGAGATTTATCTCCTGTGCGAACGCAAGCAATAGCTTGCTATTACATAGGCATAGACTACGCATTTGTGTAAATATGAACCATAACCGTACTGACGGCGTTGCAAGGAGATGCAGCCAAACGAGCTCTTTAAAGAGCGATAAAGCGCCAATAATAGAAGATTTCAGTTGGTTTCGCTTCTCGTGTTTACCAAATGTATTAAATGTACAGTGCCTAGCCGTTAAATGCTAAGGTTATGAATCGTGTCAAGACATAGTGTTTTCCTTACTAGATAACTTTTATCATCTTATATTTAATTATTTATGAAGCACCTTATGATGTAAAGCAAAATCATAAATCTCTTTCTAATTGCTGCTTTTTGGGTAAGATGAAATTTCACTTCATACCATATTGAATTTCTCTGAACTTATTTTGCATTGTAACAACTCTTAGTGTCTATTGATTGCTGCAAGATTTCGTAATTATAATGCTTCATGAAATCAGTTGTTTAGGCTGGTTCAAGATGTTAAGAATCATCAACTTGGTGATGCATTTTTTTTTTTCCAAAATTTAGATTGATAGGAATGAGTGCTATTGTTCGGTGGTATAAACTTATATGCAAGTTGTATTTAGCGTTCTTAATTCTCAACTGTTTGAAAAAACACGCCTAATTTTGTATTATTTAACTTCATTGAAAAATGATGTGTATTACACATTTAAATTCATAGGTTTGAATCAAGAATTTTCATAACTATTTTATGCAAAATGCCTCAAAAACATTTTTCCTCCCTGGGCTTTGAATGTGTACTGCTCGTAGCTCTAATGTAATCTTTGGTAAACATATTTAGTACTTTTTTCTTTCAGTATCCATAATGGGATATGAAGTTACACGTTTTAAAGGTGAAGTAGATGAAGAGTTGATCTGTCCAATATGTTCAGGAGTTTTGGAAGAACCTATGCATGTAAGTGTGTCTAAGTAGTAAAAACTTGTATCATTCACATAATGTTATTGCACGAATTGATGCATTTCTTTTGTTCATTACCTACTGGCATTAATTTATAGAACTCCAATTCACAGCTAGATAGTATATATGAATGCATATACATGCTCACTATGTGCGATACATTTGCTGCTATACAGATATATTTCCTATGGATACGTACATCACCTGATCATTATTAATTAGGGAGACAGCTCATTGGACTGGTATTAATTATTTAAGTAACTATTGATATTTTGTATTTTAATGTATCACCAACAAATAGCACCAATGGTCCTACAAATTCTATAATAAAATGACATGGTACAGTAATATTGAAAACTTTTATTTCATATTTTTCATTTTTATTTCATATTTTCTATAGGTAAACTTAAACTAGTTCAACTAAGGTATCATTGACACTAACGTCATTGTATTTTCTGTGTTTGTGATATCACCAGTAAAAAACTGGTCACAAAAGATTTGAGCTGCCTGAATTTACATTAATTTAAGTTATAATACTTATTACATGCACCTGAAGTTACATAGATTGGCCATAATGTTAAAAACCAAGCCCTCTAGGTTTGCTCCCCTCCAGCCTCGTTAGACTATTATGTACGGCAAAATTTAAATATTTTAAGTTAAGAGCTCTTGTAGTCAGTAGAAATGAGAAACATTTAGTATGCTAATTTGAGCTGTATTCTTAATTGTTCTTGATTGTTGTTGGCTATAGTGACCTGCTGTGTAATGCAGCATATTTTTTAGCATAAAAATAGTGTTAAAATTGCTTTAATTTATACGCAATGTTCATGATAAAAATGTTTGCTAACCTTGTTTTGTACAGTCAGACCTCAATATAAGGTCAATTTTCCAAAGTTCCATTTCATTGAGTAGGAAGACTTTGTTATGGATTATGAAAAAAGGGCAGGTTTTAAATACTTAGAATCACTTATAAAATCACTTTTGTCACTTTCCTTGGATGATTTCAGCGCTACATGGATTAATCCCAAGATTTTTCAGTGGTATGCAATAATTTTTCAATGAAAAGCCACTCTCCAACTAACGTAACATAAGGTGCATGGATTGAGGTAGAAAGTAATGGCATTAGTAGAATGTAGTTAAATGGTGATACTAGCAGAAGCACTAAGAACATGAATGTTATAAAAATAATTATTATAAGCCATGGCAAAGCAAAAAAAAAAATAAAATAAAATAAATCAGAAAATATTTAGAAAAGATATTGTACAAAAAATTCAAGAAAAATTTCGAAAGTCCTGTATTATGGATTACTAGTTAACCCAGGCAAAGCATTCACAGAAGGAAAAATCCCGGTTTTTAAAGTAATTTTTTGAATAATAGAGGAAGCGTAACTTCTATGTTTATTTTCAGCTGTTAGTTGTGCTAAAAAGCTTTAAAATGATTTTTTAAAATGAATGGTTTTACTTTTAAAGTTAGAAGTGTGAAATAAGTTATGGCATCCCCCGTCCATGCCATCAAACAAAAAGAAAAAAAAAAAAAAAATAGAAAAGCAACCTTTGAGAAATAATATATGATGAAACGAAGATTTATCATGTGAAAATAAATGGTTTCTTTTTTGATTTTAATGCAACTGTAGCTTAGAACCCTGTTATGAGTTTAGTTTTTATATTCATTCAAATTGGGATCATAATTCAGCTGAAGTTAAACATGTCAATCCAAAATGATATTTTTCTGGCAAAGGATTGTTTGAACCCACAAGTTTAGCATAAGCACACATTAATTGCAGTCCGCTTTGAACAACTCAGCTTATAGGCTTCCCTCCTATCATACTCTGTATCAATGCAATGTGTAATATCACAACAGAATAAATTGAAATCGCTGCCTCTATTTTGTTGAAATATTAAAAAAAAAAAGAATACTGTGATTTACCAATCGAAAAAGTTTTTCTGATTTTAACAACAGAACTGGTTCATAATCTGGCAATGTGCTTAAATTACATATTTATAAAAACTTGAATCACACAGAACTCTGCTGAAGAATTTTTGATCCCATTGGAATTCATAATATATGATGAAATGAAGATTTATCATGTGAAAATAAATGGTTTCTTTTTTGATTTTAATGCAACTGTAGCTTAGAACCCTGTTATGAGTTTAGTTTTTATATTCATTCAAATTGGGATCATAATTCAGCTGAAGTTAAACATGTCAACTCCCAATCTTCGGATTATTATCACGATGCTCTAACCTACTGAAGCACTATCCTTTCTATATGGAATGCAATACATTAACCACCCTGCGGTTGAGCAGTCCCAGGAATACATGTTAAATGCACGAGATATCTCGTCATAAACTGCAAGGTGGTTAAAGCAATGCTAAAAAAAAAAACAGAATAAATTATTTTTTGGACTAAGCTTCCAAAATGTGAATTGTCTATCTTTTACTGGAAGCAGGAGTGAAAATCTTTGAAATGATATCTTACTTTTGTATTTGATGAATTAATATTGTTGTTATAAAAAAATACCTTTGAGAAATCATATGTTTGATCATTTTGCGTTCGGCAAGCGGTACATCTGTATTTTACCTGAGCATATTTTTTTTTGCAATTTTATTCTGAATCAGAAAAAGGAAGGGGAAAAAATAGTTTTCTAATTTTTTTACTGTGTCCATTAATTTAAATTTCTTCAGCTAAATAAAATAATTATTAAATATTTAATCAATACTTTTGAACATATTTAATTTTACAAGGAATACTATTTATATTCATGCTTATTTTTTGTCAAACGCATATGAAACGAATATAAGGTCAGCCTCCATATAAGGTCAGTTTTGAGGAAGGACCTTATCTCAAGGTCTGTTTATATATAGTCTTATAATGCTTTACAGTGGAACCTCACTACTTGTCTGCCTATTCAGACTATTCTTTATTCTTTCGCCTTTTTCAAGTAAAATTGAATTTGTCGTGCGCATGTTTCTTTGCTATTCGGGCAGCATCACTTAAACTGGTAGGTTGAAGCTTACAGAAATAAGCTGTAAACTGAAGAATTGCACCAAGAGTAGCAAGAAGAAGTGATTGAAGAACTCTCTCCAGATGAAGAGAAAAATATACTAAGAGAAGTATTTTCAGAGCAGAAAATTGAGTTTCTACTGGGAGAGTTTTAAAAATAGCACTATAACACCACTACAATCAACAGGAGCAATGTTATTGGTCAAAGGCAGACAACATTGAATAAGTTTTTAGAGAAAGAATTCCTCGATTTTTCTGATGCAGAGACAGATAAAATAACACCTGAAAGAGAGAAAACTCCTAAAGGACTTTCACTTCCTGTTTTTATTGAAGGTAACTCCACTTTCAAACAGTAACATCAATATCACTCTTTCTTCTCTCCTCATTTCACTTAGGCCATCAGCTCCTCTCATTATATGCTAAGTGCAGGTAAATTTCTATTTTCCTGTAAAGTATTGTCCATTTATTATTTTTCATAGGTTTAAATAAGCAATCATCAGGTCTGGAACGTTCTGAACCAATTTGCATTGTATCTTACATGAAAAATCTTGTTATGTTTTAGAAGTTTAGCTTTTCTTTTGGGATGCTGTAGCATGTCTGCATTCTGTTGTGCTGATAAATGCATTAATGTCTTAGCAGCGTTAATGCCTGTTCTTTTGAGTTTGGAATGATGTTGCATGTTTGTTGCAACTCATTTTTTTTTCCTTTGACTCATGTAAAATGATTTTCAGAAAATTGAAAATGAAGTGATTGTGTTTTATTTATGTAATCTGTATGATTAATATTCTTTAAAAAATATTGAAACCTTTTGTAGACATTATAATATTTTTTGTTTTTATAGGCACCTCAATGTGAACATGCATTTTGCAAAAGTTGTATTAATGAGTGGCTTACTAGGCAACCCTCTTGTCCAGTTGATCGGCAACCAATAACTCCTAATGAGTTGAAACCTGTTCCTCGTATTCTTCGTAATCTGCTTTCTCGTTTACTTATTATGTGTGATAATGCAAGTTTTGGATGTACAGCTGTTATTAAATTAGAACGTTTAGAAGTTCATAAAGAAGAATGTGAGCATAATCCAAAACGACCTGTGCCATGTGAACAAGGCTGTGGACTAGTCATTCCTAAAGATGAATTAAGGGTTGGTTTGTGCTTTTTGTAATTTTTTAAAATTTAAATATCTTTAAGGTTTGGGTAAAACATTATTTGTAACAGTGCTATGATCTAACAGAATTATTATCATTCTCTTACATCATTTATTACAATTGAACCTGTCTATCTCAAATTTCACTTGAAAGAAGAAATGTTCAAGATTAAAGGTGTTTGGATAAAAGTTATAAAAAAAAGCAATTGGAATGAAGTCATGGAAATAGATTGTTTTGCATCGATACTGTCAAATATTTGACAATATGGAATACTGTAATTTTACGTTTCACTCTTTTTAATTGTTATAGCAATAGCAAGTTTACTGATCCCTTAGAGACAAAAGTTATCTTTCAATGACTGTTGCTCAAAAAGTTGGATACTTTTAAATTTTTCCTCAATCAAGATAATTTTCAAATTATTTCACATTAGACGGGCATAAAGCCAAAAAATACAGCACAATAACTTTTCGATGACTCGAAATTAATCTTGAGAAGCTTTTTCCCTGTTCAACAATGCCTAATTATCTTCTGTTTCTGGATGGATGGAATTCCTAAAGAACTTGCTACTTGTACATGAATTTTTTCTTGGACTACATGTCTCACAAGACTTGATGGGTTGTATGACCCCAGGTATTAGAAAAAATACATTCTGTCCCCAAGTTATGCTAGTGGTAAAAGTAACGCGAGAGATCAAATTCAAAAAAAGGCACTGCAGTCAGAATTCTATACATAGAGGTTTTCGGGAAAATTCATTTGAGACTAATACAGGGGAAAAACATTGAATTAATGCTATAAATGCATGAAAATTAAAAAATTTAAACATAGAGAGGCTTTCGAGGTAGCTAGGTTTGAGATAAACTGGTGCAACTGTAATACTAAAATATGTTTAAGTAAATCATTTACTTAAAATAGGATATTTGTAAATTAATCAAAATTTAAACATTAAAACCACTAAGAAAATGCTTACTGCACATCCTAGTGCTACTAGTTTTAGGCAATGTTTAATTAAAAGTAATTAAGAGGCAGTTTTTATAAGAACCGGGCAGAAATCGGGTGTCCAGATATACACCATTTTTCATTTTGCTAAATTTTTTATGGTTCAATTCTCAAAGATTTCAGAAGACGCTTATTTTTTCTCCCAAAAAAATTTTGGGGACCTGTAAAAATTCGTAAAGTTTAGACCGACTTAAGTGTTTTTCTGAAATCAACCATTTCTAAAATTTGACTATCTCGGCGCTTTCAGCTTCAACTAAAGTATTTTTTGCGATTACATCATCACATTTAGTGTCCAAATTGAAATATATGTTAAATTTTATCGCTGACTTTCGGAGGATCCTGTCAGGGGTGGCCAAACTTCGCCAAAGATAGTGAAAAAATGTCATGTTTGAGACCCCCTAGCTCCCTGCACTGAGGATCAGTAACAGTTTTTGCATGAAACCTAGTTAGTACTATATATACAGGGTGTCCACTCCAATCGTGGACCAATAGCTAATTTCTAAACCATTAGAAATAAGCATATAGTTTATTTAGGAAAAAATATCCAAATTACGAAAGGAATTTTGGGTCTATTCAATGTTTTTCAAAAAATCAAATTTTGAAAGAGTTACGAAATTTAAATTTTTATACAGCCCCCAGTCCTATCAATCATACTTAGTAAAACATTCTTGACACTGTAACGTTTAAAACTAAAAAAAAATCACTCTTCTACCACAAAAATTGGGTGTTATGCATGCTAAGCATTGCATAGATACGGAAGTCGAAAAGCAGCGTCGGTCGCTGCTTTTCAAGTGTACCAAAATGAAAAAATTCCATTTTTTGTCTTTTTTTCGATTATTGCTGTGCAAAACCGAAATATTTTTTTCTAATCAACGCATTAAATGTCATTGAATGAAGTGGTGAGGTTGGAATGTCTCTTGCATGTCTTCCTAAATGTGAATGGGCAAGGTAGGCACTGCCTACCTTGCCCATTCACATTTAGGAAGACCCAGACGGCACGTCCCTGATATATATATATATATATATATATATATATATATATATATATATATATATATATATATATATATACGTGTGTGGGAGGGGGGAGACCCCCTCCCCCAAAAAAAGATTCTGTATTATTATTTTCAGAAATTCAGTGAAGAAAAATGCTTGATATTCCTTTAACAAATTTATATTTCTCACAGTCCATAGTACAAGGGTTGTTTCATAAAGATTGATTACTTTTTTTAGGTGAATTAAAAATAAAAGCATATAAAAATCATTTTTTATGTGTATTGGGATAGGTGAATATTGGATAGCTATATTTTAAAGCGTCATGGCATCAGTAATATGACCCTGGCAGCCATCTAAATTCCTATACAGTACTGTGCAAATTAATTGGGACAAATAAATTTTTAAAGAAAATTGTTCCTTGTTCAGGGATTTTCTGTCTCAACCCTATTTTGACTTTATTTCCATACAACGTGCAACTGTCCTTGACTAATTTAAACCGGTTTGATCATGTGATCATAACATTTTGGAAAAAAGAAAAATCTTCAGTTGCTATAAGAAGTGGTCGGTTGTATGAATTTTCTGCTTCTGACATGTATTTAAAAAATCGATATGACTCCCAGAAAAAAGGCCTAGAATTGTTATACTTAGTCAGCATGCTTCTATGACAGTGAGAGATATTGCTGCAAAAGTTGGAGTTGGAAAATAGAGTGTTCCTTGGATTAATAGTCTGCAAAACAATTTTGGGACAGTGTCTCCAAAACTGAAGGGTAAATGTCGACACAAACACAAGACCACACCTCGAACAGACAAATTTCTTGTACAAAATAGTAAAATGCATAATTGCAAGACAAGTCCAGATCTTCAGACATAATTATTAGCTGTTGGTTTGAGTGTGGACTCGTCAACAATTCGACGAAGGCTTATTGAATCTGGGAGATTTGCAAGAACACCAATCAAAAAACAGTTATTGACACCTGCAATGAAGAGAAAACATTTGAACTGGGCCAGGAAATATCAATCCTGGACTGCCCAAAGAACTGGGCGAAGGTTGTATTCAGGAAGGAAACGCATTTATTGTGCAAGGGTTTTAACAGAGATTTGTCAGACGAAATGATAGAGAGCCCATTAGAGCCAACAATATCTTATTTACACCATTAAGCACCCCCAGTAGCAGAAATTGCGAGACGTGAGACGTACGTCGCATATTTTTCATCACTCTGCAGATAATTTTTAAAAGAAAGAGAAATAAAGAAAGGTAGGGAAAAATCAAATGCAGCTCAACGAAAATCAAGAGAAAATAAATGTGTTTGGTGAGCCAGAGTGATGCTCTTCATCTTCAAAAAAAAAAAAAAAAAAAAGGAAATTATCCGAAGTTTTGTACCTACGATGTTTTGTATTAGCCTTCATCATACATTTTCAAAATCCTTCCCCAACAGATTGGTAGGCAGATTAGCTGAGCGGCGCTGAAAATCGAAGAACAATGGAAAGATATTTTGTGATTGGTTTACTTGCGATTCTTCCACTCCTGCAGAAAACATTTATGTTTGGGGGGGGGGGGGGGCTCCGTGCTTGTAGTAAATGTAAAGAATCATGGATTCGTTGTTTTTAAAGACTGCATCAAGCATGCCAATGGATATCTGCCTTTTCTTCAGTTTCCTTTTTTCCTGATTTCTTGCAGTTTTAATTTAAAAGAGAAATCAACTTTTAAAGTTAAAATAACTTCATTTAAAAATGAAATAAGTTCACACTAAAAAATAGAAAAAAAAAAAAAAAAAGAAACCCCTCTCACTATCGAAAAAATTATGCAAATTCATGACAACAATAGTTTGTTCTTGTGATATTAAAATCACACGAATTTTCTTTGCGATTTTAATATAAATATTGAGTACTTTAAATTTTCGGATTCTCCATCACATATATCTAAAACCATATTTGTTTTGAAGCATCAAGCCTGTGCTTCCCCAAAAATCATACGGCCTGTTTGAGACTTCAATCCTATTACATCCTGTAATTATTTGATTTATTTTGAAAGTTGGAAGTTGCTTTATCTAATACTATTTCAAAATGATTAGTTTTACTTTTTATTTCAATAATTAATTCATTTTTTAAACTGCAGTTACATATATTTTCGGAAAGTACAGAATTTCAAAAAACTATCCACATAATTATTTCATTTGTTTTCAAAATAAATATTTTTCAAATACTTGTTAATTAGATTTTATGTTTAATAAAGTTTATACACAAATGAACCTAACAATTGAAAACAATAGCTTTTACCATATAGGAGGACAGAAATACATTCTAATTAAGTTTAGTGTAGTGAATTCCTATAGTTTACATAATAATGTAATATGCAATTTAAAAAAATATATTTACAATTCATTGAACACAATTTGGTGTTGTATGTAAGTAATCAATCGAATTTTCTGAATCAATTATTTAAATATTTATAGTTGTGTCCTAAATATTTTTTTCAGACTCTTCAAAAGTACTTGATGTTAAGGAGGTTAAGTTTCTCCACTTCAATCAGTATTGTTTAACAGGTGCTTTTGAGAGATTTTGCCAAACAGCAACCTATCAGCAGCAAATGTGTTAAAAAGTCCTTAAATACTCCTCAATTTTAATTTTAAAAAAGGAGTACGCACCCTGTAAAATGTTTGCGTATTATCTGAAAACTTAAAATAAAACTAACAAAAATGCTGCAGATTATTTCCAACTGACCAAATTAGTGTCGCAGACTGGCTAGAAAGTTTCTGCTTCTGGGTAAGAACTCTAAGAAACAGATGTTTTGTGGTTATTTTACTTCTGGAGGACCTGGAAGCTTAGTACCAGTTGAAGGCATGATGAAATCCAAAAATTATATTTCTATAATAGAAAAAAACGTTATGCCTGTGATCTAAATATTTGCAGGTGGTGTTGATATCTTTCAACAAGATCTTGCTGCATGCCATACTTCTAAACTTACAGAAAAAAATTTTCAAGAACGGAAATTAACGGTTTTAGATTGACCTGGTAATTATCCTGATGTAAATCTCATTGAAACTTTGTGGAGCATTGTAAAGAGACGTGTGAGTAAAAAGGACTGCTCGACGAAGAGAGCAAAGATTGAGAATGCTATAAAAGTTTGGTTTAGTATGATGAGATCAAAAATTTATGTTCTGATTTAGTGGAATTCATTCCAAACCATATACAGAATCTCATTCAAGCTAGCGGAGGACATATTTTGTTAAGCTCTAGCCTATACCAATTAAATAACATTCCCGAAAATTTTTGAGCTTGTCCCAACTAATTTGCAAAGTACTGTAGCTTTGTTTTCACATCAAGAAAATAAGTGAGGTGCAGTGAAGGAACAATACGTTGCTTTAAAATTTTAATATTATAAAATTTGGCTCTTTACCTCAGTAGGTAAAGGCAAAAAGCATTAGTTTGTTCCAATAAATTAGCAATAAGATTTCTTGACTAGTAAAATTTCCTGGACTCAAACAAACTAAACTTTTTTCTGCTTATAAACAAGGGAGCAAGCAAGTTTTATATAATATTACAGAAAGCAATGTGTGGCTTCACATTGTTAACCACACCAATGGTGAGGTAGTAGTAATTTTATTTAGCTGTGCAAAAATTGATTTTTATTAGGTTGAACCAAATTAAAAGGCTTTAATTTTTTCTGTATCTCTGTACCAAAAAGATATTTTTTAACTTTTCATGTAAACAATTTTTCTGCTGTTGAAATAATTTTATGTTTTATTTAAGGCTATTTATTCCTACTTATGCCAATTTTTTAAATGTACTTTGTAGGACCACAACTGTGTCAGAGAAGTAAGAATAATGCTTCAAACCCAGCAGTACAGAATTAATGAGATGCAGTGCGCTATTAATGAAATCAGAAGAGAAATTGGTTTGATGAAGGTGAACTGTATCATCAAAGTACTGCATTTTCTCTATCTGTTTCTTTACACTTCCTATATCTATCACTAAGTTTCCAATTCATCTTTCTATTAATTATGCATTTAATGCAGATTCTTAATTTAAAATGCTAAAACATATGATTTTGATTAACTAAAGTCTCTTATTTAGTTTTTAATTGCTTGTAAAGTAAAATATCCTGCATTATGTCCTGTAATCACCTTGTAAATAGAACTTGATCAGTATATTGTATTCTCCTGCATCAGCCTACATGCTGGTAAAATCAAGGCTGCCCTAGTTTTGTCATTCATTCTTTTGGTTCTTTTACAGCATGCCTTTAATACAAGGTTTGTGTGAAGACCTGTAATTGTCCCATTAAGTATAAAAAATAAATTATAATTCTTGCAGTAATAATACAAAAATTAGCCTGATATCAGATGTTTGAAAAAGGGAATGCAAATTATGTTTTACATGAAAAATACATTTTTTTGCCCTTAAGAGACATAGTGATGTATTTTCTATCACATTTGCCTAAGATGCTCCAGTGACTTGTTTTGGTCAATTTTTAATCTCGCTGCATCTAATTATTGACTTAGAAAGAAATGTCGTGTAAACGTCCTCTCAGGGAATGTGTGGAGGGCAGTAGTATTGCCTGTATTTTGCTAAATTTTCTAAGGGGTGCGTCTGAAACCTTGCTCATCTTTTAAAAAAGTTTTGACAGTATCACATTAAAATATAAATTTAATGTTGATATTCAGTCGCATATTATAGCAAAATGTCTTTGTTAGTAAGTGTTACTTGCGTATTGAGCTAATAATTAGAAAAGTGCCAATTTGAGTCCCAAGTGAATTTTTAATAGTATTTCAATTACTTGTCGAAAAATAATTTTCCGGAGAAAGAAGCTAAGGTTTTGCTTTCATTTCATCTAATAACACCAGGAAAAAAAATTTTTCTTCGAAAAATATTTTATTATCTTTCAAAAATCAGATTGGTAACGTGTCCCCACAAGTAGAGCTTAGCATGCAAACAGGTCATGCGCATTTTCTAAATTCCCAACAAAATGCATTTGCACAAGAAACGATTCTATTTTGAACCTTCTATTTATATTTGTTTAAATCGATATTTGATTTACTAGCTGATGCAAAATAGGCGTGTCCCTTAGTTCAGCCATCGGAGTGGTACCAATTACTTCTGATCAATTTTTAGACTCCCAAGGTCACTTCATGCAGTGATACTACGTGATACTGAGTAGCTAGTGTGATGTTTTATCTCAGTGTAATTAAAATTTTTCATTTCTGCACCTAAAATTACAGGTAGGATTTTTTAAAGTGATTTTATAAAATGTGTGTCATTTAAGTCATCAGATTGGTAACACACGCTAAAATGCGTAGTTTTTATTATTTTAAAAAATATTTTATATATAAGTACATTCCTTGATTATAAGTGAAAAAATCATGTGTTTGATTTTGGTTTAGCGCGATCGCCTTGGCAATAAAAAAACACTTCTTCAGTTTGTCAGATCGGTAACAGTGAAAAATGCAAATATATTACCGAACTGAATCTTACGTTTCAGAACTAGTAAAAAGCAAAAAGCATAGGTTTTAGCCATATATATTGAATATTTTTGTTCTTAAAAAATGAAAAGCAATTAGTTTTAGTAGAATTGCTTCATGTGTGGTTTGTATGACCTGACAACAGAAGTTAGCAAAATAAGAAAATTTGACACTGCAGAAATTCAGTTAATTAATTATTATTATTTTATTTTATTTATTTATTTAATTTTTTTTTTTTGGTGCTTCAATTTCTCATAACTTGCTAAATAACTAGCTAATAACTAGCATGCTAAATTTTAATTTGATCAAGAAATTAAATTTCCGGCAACTAATTAAAGAAAAGCAAACAGGAGAGTTGTGTGTTGAAAAAAAGGAAGTTGTGTGTTGTTTTAAAACAAAACAAATGTTTTATTAGCTTGAATTTGGTAATCTCATATTTTTTTTCATTTAAAAACCTTATTGCTCATTTTTATTTCCAAGAAATGCTTTTTTGTAATAAAATTTGATTTTTTAGCAAATGTATATATTTTAATTTAACTAGCTTAATTCTATGTTAAAAATACAAGGAAATGATATCATTTTTAGAGATGTTAATGAAGACTGAAAGCATAAACTTTGATATGTAGCTCATAACATATTAACATCAGATCTGTAACACTCATCAGATCTGTAATGGCTTAAAAGTGAGTCCTCTAAGGAGGGGTAAATAACTTCCTTGACCTCCCCCCTTTTTTATTTTCTTGCATTTAGACCCAATTTAGACTTAGAATCCAATATTAATTTTTTTCTGCAAAGAAAATTTTTAATCAGGAAACTCCAATTTCAAATTGGCACTTTTCAAAATATTGGCTCTATTGACAGTAGCAGTCAGCAAAACTGAAACATACTTTTAAAATTCTTAATATAACCTTATATAACCTTTCAGCAATAGCTGTTTTTCCGCATAGGTGATTAAAAAAACAATCTCCTTTCATTGTAAAATGACACATGAGCTGATAGTGTTTCCACTTCCATAAAAATCCATACTAGTGATACCCAGAGCAATGCAGAGTAAAAAAAGGTTTTCGTTAATTCTTTATTTCTTCAAAAAGTGAGCTAAACTGGAAATTAGGTGAATTTGAGAAGTGTCTCTAATAATTTGGCTACCCCCTGTAAATTAAGCTAATTTTCAAGTAATTTGCAGGCAAAACTTAGAAAAGAAAATTTTTAATAAGTTGTAGAAATACAAGGCTACTTTTCCCTATGGGATGACCACATGCTTTGCCCTTGGCAACTTATGCCACCTCTTGTTAATGATTTATGTTTTTATTCACCCATAATGTATCTTACATTTTTCAAGGATCTAATCACAATTGGCTCAACAGAGAGTTTGGGTTTTGCTTGTCATTTGTTTCATCTCTGAAATAGACCTTACACACAGCGAATCTCATGTTTTCCAACATGGCAAAAAATAAATTTTCCTTTTACGCTGATTTCTCCTACTTTTTCCCAGCACTTACTGATGCAGGGTAATACAGCATGAATCCCACTTTTTTTATTCTAATGCTTTGCTGAAGTAAGTATACAAAAATATTCTAATATAATTTGAAATATATTTATAAAATGACTTGTCAAAAATTTGTTACAAGACAGGTAAGAAGCAAGCTCTAATCCTCCAAAGTAAATAAACCTGTTTTTTGTTTATAAACAGTACATAAATAGTATATTTTTGCAAAATAATGCGAATAACATCTACACTTTTTGTTTTCTGAAGCCATGGTGACTTTGTCATAGAAATACAATACATTAATAGTACAAGATTTACCTATCCTGAAACCATACTGCAATCTAGTCAACAGACAGTCTCTATGGCCCTGTTTATGCATCCTCCAGCTTTACCCTGGGTTGAAGCAGGAGGTGGATAAATGGGGGATTAAAGATGGGTTGACAAAAAGACCTGTTTTTGAAAGATCGCGGATTCTCCTTCACGTTCCCATCATTCAATGCGCTAACGTTCCCATCATTCTATACAATAAGTTTTTTCGCCCGCATGATTAAATAAAGATATAATTAAATAAAAATATGAAAACAATCCCAACAAACACGAAAGAATTAAATTGCACGGCGATCAACAAGTTTTAAGTAAACACACGAGGGGAGACACGTGACCAACGCAATGCATTGTGGGGGAAAATCCGCAATAATTCTTCTTTGTTGGAGGAGAAAATTTAATACCCCATTGAAGCCGGCTTGCATGCAGTAAACAGCCTTATTCCGCGAAGCCGGGTTAACTCCGGGTTGAATCCTGTTGTCTAAACAGGGCCTATGAAATTCATAATTTTGATTTTGATCAAAATTTCAAAAAGTTTCTCAAACTCAAGCAACTCATCGGAAGTTTATTTTTCTTCGTATATATTTGTGAGATGAACTCTCAATAACAGACATTCCATTTTTGTAGTATTGTTTTTATTGTGCTAAATATGTTTGTGACACTCCTGTGACAGTTGTGACTCATAGCCTAGAAGCAAGCTATTTGTAAATACGTAAAGTTTATCAATCTTTTTATGATATCCTATCTGTATTTTCACCTAGCAGTATCTTATAAGGCATTTTCTTAAAGCATCTTTTGAGATTTTGCTTTAATTTTAAAAACAGTCAATTTACTTTGAGGTTTTGAGGGTAAAATAGTATCATTTCTATGTTATGAAATTGTTATTTAAGTTCATACTGTATTTGAAATTTTTTAACAATTTGTATTTTTATGATAGATATTTTTAATATCCATTACTAACTAAAAACTTGTTATTGTTTCAATGTGCTTTACATAAGCTATACGCACATGGTCTTTTACAATCCATTTGAAGTTTTTAAAATAGATTCCTCTTAAGTCAACAATTTTCTATAAGCACTCTGACTATCTGGAAATTAAGGAAGGGTGTTTTTTGTATCTTGTTTTTGTCTCCTGTGCAAGCAGTGCTCGTCAAGCAAACTATTACCATTCTGTTTTGCATGAAACTCTGCATATCCACATTAACACTTCCCTATGATAAAGAGTCTTTTGTAATGTTTGTTTAGGGTTTTAAAAAATACAAACCCTTTTTAAAAACTGAAGAGGTCAGCGTTGAAGCCTATCCCAGAAGGGTATTGACAACCTCCACACACGGAAATGTGATTGAAATGTTGAAGTCATAGCATCTGTTGACCATTCCTCGATTAGCACAGATATGCAGACGTTAAATATTCTATAGAGTGTTGTACAAGTGATTGTGAAAATAACCCTCAGGTCTGAAAAGTGCTCAAAGTTACTTATCAGCTTTTTGTCATATTCAAACTTTTCAACAATTAACTGCCCTACAGTCGTCATGTAACTACTGAGAGACATCATTTTGAGACATTTGGCTAATCCAAAGACACTTGCTTCAAGGATCTGAAGGACATGAGGAAGGTCAACTACAGCTCCTTTAACACCTGAAAATCTTTCTGGAAGCTGTATATCAACTCAGCAGCAGCACGGTTCAAAGAGGGGGCAAAAGGGATGATCACCTAGGGTACCAAGGCATAAGATGGTGCTGTAAATTGAGCTTTGCTGCATTGCACTTTAGGGGTTTTTTTAGAATTCCTCTTTTTTGATGACTAATATTTAATGATAAATATTACGTTTAATTCCTGTCTTTTCTGATGCACATGAAATCCAAATTGTAAGTTCAATTATGTAGTAATTAAAATACGACATTTTACATCCATCACAGTTAATGTGATGACGTCTTAAAAGCCAATGTCTTTTATTGTGTACTCAAGTGTTTGTAACCAACTTCATTTGTGTGTGTGATGAGGCAGGGCGCCAGAAAATATTCATCCTGGGCGCTGTTGTCTCTTCGGATGACCCTGCTCAGGAAGAATCTATTTTGAAACCTTTTATTGTATTATAATGTCCGGATCAATAAATGCCCTCTTTTTGACTCGCAAACTTTACTTTTCGGACAGACTAGGTATTTTACTTATCTTGCAACAATAAAGTGTAGATACTTTCCTTTGAATTTTAAGGCAAGAATCTCTTAAGTTTATACTGATTGGTAGTGAAATTATTGAATTAAATTTATAAGCTTGTTTTTTTTCTGACTTCATTTTCTTATGTCATATTAGACTTATATGCAAGACTGTGTGCGTGCTATAAGATTGGCTAATCCAAGTATCCCAGCTGTTGTAGAGTCATTAGAGCAAGATGAAACAGTAAGGTAAAGTTAAAAAGTTCTAAAAGCTTTATATGCATACTACATGTTTGATTGAAGATTTCAAAGTATCTTATTTAAATTAGTTTGCTGCATTAGAAAATCCAACTTACACGACTGTCATAAAATGTTTCCTGAATCTGCTTTATTCAAAGCTGCTTCATTTAGAATTTGTAAGTGAAATAGTCATTGTACAGTAAGCTTCTCATTATCTGTAAAATGGGGCGTGGTAACCACCCATCGAGCCAAGGTTTTCCTGTGACTTGATTTGGGGGGGGGGGGGGGGGGGCTAGAGTGTTTATGCTCTGCAATTAGGGGTAAAAGTAGGAAATAGCCTTTGTTGTGCAGGCACTCTTCCTGCAGTGACATCTATATGTGAAAATTACAACTTGAAATTGTATAGATTCTACATTTTTTTAAACAACCTCAGGTAAAAATATAAAATTTGATGAAAGTGAAATTCAAAAATAAACAGTAAGACCTCCAAGTTTTTTTTTTTTTTTTGTATTGCTGTATTTTTTTGTAGGATACAAAGTTGTTTATTTTCTTGTGCATGTAGGGTTGCTGTTCTGAAACCATCGCTTAGATGGATTTTCATTAAAAATTGATTTAAATTTAAAACACATGCAAAGTTTTTCTATGATATTCTCTCAATCCATTCCTGACTGAAACTTATGTGTGATGTAATAAAGATTGGAATGTTATTTGAAGTTGATTACTTATATAAATTCATTTTTCTTAACGCCAATCTCTGTAGACAACAGTTTTAAGCATAATATGTATGACCAAAAAAAAGTGATCTAAATATTTTTTAGGACCGCAAATTTATTAAAGGCACATACTATAATTTTATAGCACATAGTTATTATAGAATATTTATTTTGATGGTATTACACAGTTAAAAAAAAGATAAAGGAAAATATGACTTTTGAATTTACCTCACTATTAATGTATTTTTGGCCACTGTCTGTACACGGTCAAATATGGCCAAATATTTGATGGGTTTTTGTTTCTTTTTAAATCTGAAAACTCATGCTGAAATTGAAAAGTACGGACATTTTTTGTCCAAAAATAAGATTTGTTTTCACTTTATGTGTGAAAAGACATATTTCATTGTCCCAGGAACACTCTTCATGGAATCACTCTCCACATGTTTTTTCAAAATTGCTCTGTCTAATATTAAGCACAATATAAAAACTATTGCTGTTTATTAAAATGAATGTTAACTATAAATAAATAAAATTGACTGAAGTTATGGAGAAAATTTGTTTATTTTTTAAATTTATTTTAAGTTTGTCAAATTAAAAATATAGGAATGTAATTTTTTTTATTTAGATTTTTATGTATGGTTATGGTGTAGCTGTAAAATATCAACTAAGAATGGTTTTGTTGAGATAATGTCCTAAATTAGACAGTAATTTTTATTTAGGAGTGGAACTTCATAGTCAATTACTTCGTGTTTGTTTTCTTCTTTTTATATTTTTACAGCATTTTATTATTTTGAATTCTTACTAAAATGATGCTTGAATGTAAATAATATATAATACTTCAGTTATGCACATTCAGCTTAAAAAACTACTTATTAGAAAATATAAGGTATACCATATGCATGCTAATAGGGGCAATTTATCCAAAGAAAGTTTTAAAAAAAAGCAAATAAATTTGTTGTTGAAGGAAGTTACAATCATAGAAAGTCAAATTGCTGATCAATAGAACAGGTAGCCTAAGTGTTTGTTTCTTTCTATATGTAGGCAAAGTTATACAAATAATTAAACCAACTTATTGTCAGTGTAAAAAAAAAAAGTAAGAAACATCAATTGGAATAAAAAAGTAAGTCTTGGAGTCAGAGTCATGTTTTTAAGCAACTTTAATGGATTCCTTACCCCAAAATCAGACCAATGCTGACTCCAACTTTACG
This sequence comes from Uloborus plumipes, assembly GCA_038373865.1. NCBI lineage: Eukaryota > Metazoa > Arthropoda > Arachnida > Araneae > Uloboridae > Uloborus > Uloborus plumipes. Next base: position 8,318 of record JAXGGA010011886.1, on the reverse strand, counting down.
GTCTTGTTTAAAACCATGTTTCCTGCTACCACTTAAACCAGAGTTTTCAATGGTGAGTGTTTTTACCAATATGTTTTTCTGGGTAATGTGTTAATTAATAATTCAATAACATTAAAATCCCTTTAATTGCATTTTCTCATATTCTCAAATTTTTTTAGTGGCCTTAAAGTTTTTACTCAGGCTGTATATATATATATATATATATATATATATATATATAATGTATGTATGTATGTATCAGGCACGTGCCGTCAATTAATGTCTAGGGTAGGCAGATGCGAAGATTTGTGGAATAATATAGATCTTAAAAACGCATAAAATGTAAACAGTAGTAAAAAAATATGAATATGAAAGATGTTTCCTTACAATACAAATAAAATACATATATGCAGAAATATTCGCCTGCATATATGTACATAATTTATATATCTCATTTCCATATTGGATACAGTTTCAACTTAATCCTACAAAAAAGTGGGATATAAAAAAAGCCTAAAACAGTTTAAAATCACTGCATTTGATAAAAAAGAAAACACGACAATGGAGTAGCAAACTGTAAGCATTCAACAGTACTGTACAATAAACGATATTAAGACGTCTAGACTATAGAAACACCACAAACTCTACAGGCATAGTTCTGCGCATCACATAATCAAGTTTCGGCAGAGAAAAGAAGAAACCGCAAAGGCACTTTTCGGACAGCCTTTCGTTGCCGCTTTTCGAGCATTAGGGGAGAAAAGTGCGGGGCACGTGCACTTCCTAATACTACGCACAGTATAGATACAGTGGTTGAAAAGCAGCTGTAGTCGGTGCTTTTTATGGAAGAAAAATGAACATTTCCGGGGTTTTTTCTGCTCTATTCGCTGTTTCATGCCTTTATATTTCCAAATCAGCGCATTACATGTCATTTAATGAAATTAAAAAATTGGTATGTTTTCTTCATGGGTAGGCACTGCCTACCCAGACGGCACGTCTCTGGTATGTATATATACAGGGTGTCCACTCCAATCGTGGACCAATAGCTAATTTCTAAACCGTTAGAGATAAGCATAGAGTTTATTTAGGAAAAAATCTCCAAATTACGAAAGGAATTTTGGGTCTATTCAATGTTTTTCAAAAAATCAAATTTTGAAAGAGTTACGAAATTTAAATTTTTATACAGCCCCCCCAGTCCTATCAATCATATTTAGTAAAACATTCGTGACACTGTAACGTTTAAAACTAAAAAAAAATCACTCTTCTACCACAAAAATTGACCGAGTTATGACGTTTTGAAAAATCAAGATTTTGAAGGATTTCGCATACGGTCCCTTAAGCGATCTCTCGATGACGTCATGAAATAATGCAAAATCTTGATTTTTCAAAACGTCATAACTCGGTCAATTTTTGTGGTAGAGGAGTGATTTTTTTTTAGTTTTAAACGTTACAGTGTCAAGAATGTTTTACTAAATATGATTGATAGGACTGGGGGGCTGTATAAAAATTTAAATTTCGTAACTCTTTCAAAATTTGATTTTTTGAAAAATATTGAATAGACCCAAAATTCCTTTCATAATTTGGAGATTTTTTCCTAAATAAACTATATGCGTATCTCTAACGGTTTAGAAATTAGCTATTGGTCCACGATTGGAGTGGACACCCTGTATATGTATATATATATGTATATATATATATGTATGTATATATGTATATATATATGTATATATATATGTATATATATATATGTATATATATATGTATATATATATGTATATGTATATATATATATGTATATGTATATTAGGGTGTATCGAAAAAAACTTTTTTTCGAAATTCAATTTACTAAGTTGATAAACAGTTGCCCCTACCTACCCACATATTCCACAAAAAATTTCGGTCTAATCAGAAATTGTTTAGGTGTTCCGCACGAGGCTTGAAGTTTGGGAATTTCTTCAAAAATATGATTTTTTTTCTAATTTTTTTTTAATATTAAGAATAAATGTTAAAAATAATTCAAGTTGAAAAATGTACACCGCAAAGTCGGAGGACAAAATTGGGTTTGAAAAAAAGTATATTAAACAACATTTAAATCTCCCACATTTATTCTAAACTTACGTAATTTTCACCAAAACTAGCATTTTACAAGGCCATGCGGCTTGGTTAGAAACTTGTTTATGAATGTGGAATCTAACTGAATTAACACTTGAAACTGGGATTCATCTGTGATTTATGTGGAGTAAAAAGTAAAATAATATAAACTATAAACGGAATCTAAGCCCCTCGTCACGCAGTGCCCGCGTTCTATCGGGGCCCCCGTGATGGTAAACGAAGTACAGCTCCGCTAGCGTAGCTGCTTTAGGATGGCAGAAGAGTATCTATCTTTGGTTGAGGAAACAGACTCTAAATATTTCGGACATGGTGCTCCAGTAAATGGCCCAGGAAAATAAATTGTAGCTTTAGTTTCACGATTTATGGAAAAAAAAAGTTTTATTGATTAAGAACATAAAAGCTATCGGTTGTGATGTCACATCAGTTAACACTGGAAAATCAAATGATGCTATTAGACTTCCAGAAAAGTCTTTAGAACCCTCACTACTTGCCGTGGTATGTTTTCTTCATTTAATGAATTACCACTTAGAAAGTTAACGGTGGCTCTTGATAAACCGTGGACACAATTCTTTTAGTTGACCTATTGGAGAATTCTAACAATATTGCTAAGATCTACCAGTCACGAACTTAAAGAAAATAGAACGCGTTTTACCAGAAGTTGATGTCAAAGAATTGAGTCAAAAATACTTATGGGATGTGTCAAAAGCTGTAATGTCTGGCAAATGTTCTTAAAATTTAGCAGAAAGGAACCCTACAAGCTTTTCCCATGCAAGATGGCTCACGATGGCAAAGTTTTGAGGCTATACGTCGTAAGTAGTGATCCAAGTTCAGAGTTAAATAAACTAGCAGAATTTATAATAAAGGTTTATGCTCTCTGTTTTTTCACAATCGAATCTCAGCATAAAATTATTCATGCATTTAAACATTTTTTTTAAGACCATAGATTGCAACAAGTATTTGGATACAAATCTCCACAATGTTATCCATTCCACAGTGTAAAGAAGCCATCTTGCATGGGAAAAGCGTGCAGGGTTCCTTTCTGCTACATTTTGAGAACATTTGCCGGAAATTACAGCTTTTGACACACCCCATAAGTATTTTTGACTCAATTCTTTCCCAAGTAGCACACTTCGTTTTTTAAAGGTTGTAAAATGGTTATTAACGTTGTAACAACCGCTTAAAAGCATTTATAAAACGTTTAAAGGTTATTTGTGCTACCTGGGTTGACATCAACTTCTGGTAAAATGCGTTCTATTTTCTTAAAGTTTATGACTGGTAGATCTTAGCAATGTTGTTAGAATTCTCCAATAGGTCAACTAAAAGAATTTTGTCCAGTAGTCGGCCTATCAAGAGCCACCGCTAACTCTCAAAGTGTTAATTCATTAAATGAAAAAAACATACCACGGCTTGTAGTGAGGGTTCTTAACACTTTTCTGGAAGTCTAATAGCATCATTTGATTTTCCAGTGTTAACTGATGTGCCATCACAACCGATAGCTTTTATGTTCTTTATCAATAAAGCTTTTTTTTTCTCCATAAATCGTGAAACTGAAGCTACAATTTATTTTCCTGGGCCATTTACTGGAGCACCATGTCCGAAATAGTCTGTTTCCTCAACCAAAGATATATATGTTCTTCTGCCATCCTAAAGCAGCTACGCTAGCGGAGCTGTATTTCGTTTACCATCACGTCACGGGGGCCCCGATAGAACGCGGTCACTGTGTGACGAGGGGCTTAGATTCTGTTTATAGTTTATATTATTTTACTTTTTACTTCACATAAATCACAGATCAATCCCAGTTTCAAGTGTTAATTCAGTTAGATTCCACATTCATAAACAAGTTTCTAACCAAGCCGCATATCCTTGTAAAATGCTAGTTTTGGTGAAAATTACGTAAGTTTAGAATAAATGTGGGAGATTTAAATGTTGTTTAATATACTTTTTTTCAAACCCAATTTTGTCCTCCGACTTTGCGGTGTACATTTTTCAACTTGAATTATTTTTAACATTTATTCTTAATATTAAAAAAAATTAGAAAAAAATCATATTTTTGAAAAAATTCCCAAATTTCAGGCCTCGTGCGGAACACCTAAACAATTTCTGATTAGACCGAAATTTTTTGTGGAATATGTGGGTAGGTAGGGGCAACTTTTTATCAACTTAGTAAATTGAATTTCGAAAAAAAGTTTTTTTCGATACACCCTAATGTATATATATATGTATATGTATATATATATGTATATGTATATATATATCAGGCACGTGCCGTGAACGAATGCCCAGGGTAGGCAGATGAGATGATTTGTGGAATAATAATACATATGTTGAAAACGCAAATGATATTAACCGTGTAATGAAACAGTATGAATATAATTGATATTTAAGTAGTCCTTAGTATAAACATACTGTACAAAGATATTTATCGAATTCTATATAAAATACATTCTTCTTTCTTCCGTTGTGATGAAAATATCCGTCGCTTTCATAAAAATTGAAAGCGGGGTCTTTTCTAATTTTGTTCACTTTCTTTTTCTAAAGATATTAAAACAAGAGATGATAGAATGCTCTTAATTCTTTTTATGGCCAAAAATATTCACTCTACAGAAACAATTGCGGCTGGTATAGTCAAAATTAACTACAACAACATCAGTTTCTGGAAACAGTTGTCTCAGTTCATGTTTCAAAACTAAAATCAAGCACAATTTTTAGACTTTTTTCACAAAAAACTTGTTCCCATTTATACATCTGCTAAATCTGCTATCCGTCTTATAATATCAAAAAAGGTCTCGTACTTTTTTGCTTGACTGTAAATGCATCCTTATCAGCATCAAAAGCTAATTTTTGAAATTTACTTCCATACACTAATGACATGAATTTTTCAGTTTTCTGTCGTCTTTAATTTTTAAGTATTTTTTCAAAAAGTTGAAACGGAACAATTATCCTGAGGTTTCAACTTAAACATGAGAAACAATATGACAAAGAAGAAACGAAACATTTGAAAATTACAGAAACATTTAATAGAAAGCATAACACCACAGAAAAAACGAATCGTAACGATGCGCAGAAGCGAGGACTACGCACAGAGGCAGTTTTCATTCTGCCTCTGCCTGCGCTTTGGCTGACGCGAAGGGGAAAAATGCTGCGGCACGGGGGTGTTCAGGATGGAGAGTATTGTATAGATGCGGAGGTAGAAAAGCAGCGCCGGTCGCTGCTTTTCAAGTAAACAAAAATAGGAAAATTCCATTTTTTTTCCGTTTTGGCTGTTCTTGCTGTGTAATACCTAAATATTTTTTTTCCAATCAACGCATTAAATGTCATTGAATGAAGTGGGGAGGTTGGTATGTTTTCTTCGTGGGTAGGCACTGCCTACCTTGCCTACCCAGACGGCACGTCCCTGATATATATGTATATATATATATATGTATATATATATATATATGTATGTATATATATATGTATATATGTATATATATATATATGTATATATGTATATATTAGGGATGGACCGGATAGTGATTTTGCCGGATACCGGACATCGGATATCCGGTGGCTCATCACACGCCGGATACCGGATATCCGGCCGGATATCCTGCGGATATCCGGCATTACAATTACATTGCATGTTCGCTTATTTTTATGTAATGCAGCTTCAAAACAATAAATCAAAATTGTTTCTCGCATAATTTCTTTAAGAACATGTTAAATACATTTAAACTAATTTTTAAAGCCTCTATTTTATTTGTACAGGAGTAGCGCTACATATGAAATGAAACACTAGCATATTGTGATTTCTTTCTAAATTATGTATTTTTATCAAAATAGACGAAACTTTAAAAGATTGAATTAAATATTTCTGTATATACTCAAAGTTTAAACTTTTAATTATTCTTAGTTTAAATTTTAAAGCTTTTCTGTTTCAATATCATTTCAATAGGTTTCTACGTAAATGATACAGTTATTAAATATTTCACCAATATTTAAAAAAAAAGAAAGAAACAAAGAAAAAAGGAAAAAAAAACTAAGCTCACATAAACTTTTTTTTTTTTTTTCAAATTGATACATATTTTATTAGAATTTTATGAATTTAAACTTCATTACAAAGTAACACATTTTCTTATTTCTAATTTTGCACTAATATAAAGCAAAATTTTGCTTTGAAATTCTTTTTTTTTAAGAATAATATGCATGTAATTTTTCTAACATACAAGTTAAAGAAGAAAATATTAAAACAGGACCAGTGTGTTAAATAATAATAGTAATAATAAAGTTATACTCAAATAATCAGTTAAAAATTTTACATAACTCCAAAAAACAAAGGAACGTGTTTTCTGAAGATTTAAATCAGCAGTTTAAATATACTTTTAAGAGGTATTCTAAAGTTGTTCACTTTTTAAAAAACAAATGAGTAAACTTTACTTAAATAATCAACTTGAAATTTTACTTTAGTTCCAAAAAATTAAGATACACATTCTTAAAAGTGGCAAATTATCATTTTAAATACATTAAGGGTCATGCTAAACATATTCACTTTTTTAAAAACAAATTAATAAACTAATTCTTAAACGATCACCTCGAAATTCAACTTCATTTTGAAAAAATAAAGATACATTCCGAGATGCAAATGTTATATTTATGGGTTATTCTAGCCAAAATGGTACAAATCATGTCTGAAATTGTCGAGTTAAGTTTATCAAACGAAGTAATTTTCGCCAACTAATCATTGTTTTAAAAATTATTCTCTGTTTATTTGTGCATAATAAAGTGTAAATGGCTTGTATATATGAGTCATTCATTAAGGGTTTTGAATAGTTCAACCACTTTGTGTAACAGAGGAGACAAATGAGGTTTGAAAAATATATTTCTAATCGTAAAGAAAAGTTAATTACAGAACAAGTATAAAATGAACTAAGCATCCTAAAACTAATTCTGTCTGCAATTTCAAGAAAAAATATTTTTTGCACTATTAATGCGACTGTAACAGAGTGGACATATCCCACAGTGCAAATTAACTATCATCAGCAAAGAATTTTAGGCTTATCTTAGTTACTGATTATATAATTCAAGGTATCAAAGTAATCAAAGCAGATACATTACTTGTACTTATTAAAAAAATATCACATTGAATGCGATTGCGTATTTTATTTCTGAAAGGCTTGTAACAGAGTGGACAGTTTGAAACATAAAAAAAATCTAGGAACAAAGATAAATAGGTGTTTTTCCAAGATTTTTTTGTTTACATACATAAAAATCAGCAGAAAGGGTGTCAGAAGCATTTTTTGTGCTGTGCATTGCAAATGATTTTGTTGTTGCATTTCAGCTTAATCTTAAATTGCATTTTAAGTCCTAGCAATTCGAGGCTGGGGCAGATCATTTTTTCCTTCTTTTGCCAAAGAATTTTTTTTTTTTTTGGGGGGGGGGGTCCTTTATAAATGGCTTATGCCTAAATAAGTAATACTTGGTTACACACAATTAGATGGAGAACAAATTAAAAAAATATAATTAATTGGTGGTAAACATAAAAATTAATTCCCAAAATTCTGAAGTATCAGGACTGATTTGTACCATTTTCGCTGAAATGACCGATATACAAATACAAATACAAATACAAATACAAATGTGACGACCAGCAACAGGCTCTGGGCCCAACTGGGCTGGTCCTAGTCAAATTATAGATCCCAATGAAGATCAATGGCCCTCTTAAAACTATCTACTCCCTTGCTCCTCACCGCCTCTTCCGGTAAACTATTCCAAGTTCCCACTACTCTGCTAAAATAGTAATTTTTCCGAATTTCCAGGTTAGCCTGAGATTTAAACAGCTTATAACAATGACCCCTTGTCCTGCTTTCCGTGCAAAAATTTAACCCTATAACATCTTTCATTTTGATAAATTTAAACAACTGAATCATGTCCCCTCTGGTTCTCCTTTGCTCAAGACTATACATATTAAGCATTCTAAGTCTGGAATCATAGTCTAAATTAGAAAGTCCTTTCATTAACTTTGTAGCCCTCCTTTGTACCCTTTCCAATAAATTAATATCTTTCTTAAGATATGGAGACCAAAACTGAACAGCATACTCTAAATGAGGTCTTACCAAACTTCTATATAAAGGCAGAAGAACCTTCTTAGATTTGTTTGAAATAGATCTATTTATAAACCCAAGCATCCTATTGGCTTTGTTACTAGCTATGCTGCACTGTTGACTAAACTTGAAGTCTTGATTTTATTTAAG
>JAXGGA010011885.1:0-40725 GCA_038373865.1 Uloborus plumipes | reverse complement strand
GTATAATTAAGAATATCTATATTAAAACCTCAAACACTTTAGTTTTAATTATTAAATACTCTTTAATTTAATATTTCCCCTCTTTTACTTAAAAATAAATTTCTAAGATACTATCTTGTTTGTAAAAAAAAAAATAAATAAATAAAATAAAATAATAAATATGTAAAATTTTTTTTGTCGCACTATCAGAACTGTTTTAGAAGGGCGCGAACATTCATTTTTCCTATCAATCAAGAACAGTAATCCAACACATTTGGAGCACTGATTTTAAGTTTTAAAAGAAAATTGCATTTCCATAAATTGCTGTCCATGTGTACGTATAGATGGCACTACTACGTGTTTTGGGATGAATTTGCATAGAAAAAATTTCTGTGTTTATTTTTGAAATAAAACACTTATTAGCTTGATTCTAACATTTTTAAATGTTTATTTATTTTACGATGTCGAGGCAGTTAATACCTCCCCCCCCCCCCTAGCACGACGTTTACACTGTTTTGACATTTTCTTTCACTTCTCATACTTTCCGAACATATGGGCGGCGATAGGCGATTGATTGACACACAATTCGACCAATGAAAGCGCGCATCTTTTCGCATGTCCAAAATCGAGTACGGTATGCTTAAATGCCAACCGTCTCCCTTACATTTATAGTTTCTAGTGGTAATATGTCATGCCAAATTAAATAGCATTAAATCAGCTGTGTCCATCCCCCAAGCTATAAGGCTCTTGCGCTAATAAATCCAATTCAACCAACCAACCAACCATCCCCAAAAACCAATGGGGAACCCCCATTGGTTTTTGGCAATGCTGGTTAATGCTTCAGAACCCCTTCTGTCGAATAATAATAATAATACCCCACAAAATAACCATCTCTATACTTCAAAGGGAAATATTATTTCATGAAAAATCAAAACACATTAATCAAGCGTATCCCCCTCTCCCCAGACCGATGACTCGCCTGCAAATGCTACAGAGCCCCCCCCCCCAACCCAAAATGAAATAAACCCCCACGAACACACTTCACATTACATTGAGCAATTTTTAACTCCTGTACTACAGAGTTTTTTGCAATATTTTAAATCAAAATATTTTAGTTTCGTTATATCTCAAATAAGTGCAGATTGATATTAACTCTCTGTCAGAATGAACGAGTACAGAAAAAGTCTTTAAAAACTGCAAAAGTTTTCTCTTAATGTGTAGCAAAAGTCTTTTTTTGGTGTCTAGATGTTCAGATGTACCGGCTTCGTGGTAGCAGTTGTATAGCCATGTCTAACACAACGTTTGAATTACTCCAGTCATATCAGACATTAAAATCGCAAATCTCGATGCAGTTTTGAATTTTAAGTAGGGGAGAGTGGTAATGAATGGGCCATGGTGATGAATGGGCCACTAACAAAATATGAAAAAGTATTTGCATCAATTTTTTTTTTGATGCCACCAATAGATGTAGCTATTTGTTCTACTAAACTCATCCAATTTTCATTCGTTTGCGCTGAACCATTTTCAAACTAGAGTGGCATGGTCAAGAATCTGACTGAAAAGTAAGTTTTTCCCTTTTTAGTAAAACATTTCCTAGCTAAAATGTACCAAGTATTTCACTGCATACATATGTATAAGCTAGTCTTTCCATATCTATAAACTAATCTTAAGATGTATTTTGATGTTATCTAAATTCAATGTACTCAAAAAACCTAAATGTATTCCAAACGTATAGGTGGGGCTGAATGGGCCACTATGTCATGGTAATGAATGGGCCACCTAAATATTGTTTTTCTTCCTTTTCTTTGGATTTTCGCATTAATAATATGAAACACAACTGACTGTCGAGGATAGATTAGGATTACTGTCGTCAAAATAGGTTTGTAGCAACTTCTAAATATAATTTGCAGATCTATATTATATTCCTATAGTACAATAGACCTCTGGTCGCAGTGCGTGGCTTGAAAAAGCCCCCATCTCTCCTTCATATTATATTCCTCATAGTACAATTTCATTTTCTTTCTTGGTAACTTAAGTTAGATATTTCTTATTCCCGATGTCTAGTAAATTTAAAAAAAAAAAAAAATTGAATTTTGACAAGTTTGAAAATGAAGGTGAAGTTTTTGAAAGTGATTTTTAATATTATTTTTGAAATATATAAATTTTGTTAAATCATAGTGTGTATTATCTGTTATTTTTTTTATATAGATTTGATGTTATTTATTTCTAACAATCTCATTATTTAGTCATTTTTCTGCTACAATTGGTATGCATCAGTTTTACTTTAATTGCATCAGTTTTGATGTTTATATAATTTTAAATCAGGATGATTTTGTATCGTCATGCCAAGTGCCACATTTATTTTGTCATATTCAGCAAATAAAAGATTAAATCCACATGTTTTCATTGAATTCATTTAGTGGCCCATTCATTACCTTCGATGGCCCATTCAACCCCATAGGTGGGGTTGAATGGGCCAAATTTCAAAATTTTTATTTTCTATTATAATTCATTATAGACAGGTGCTAATCCAGCTTTTATGACTTTTTTAGATAGCCAGATAAGTAAAGTAACTAAAACACCAATTTAGAGTTAAAACAAAGTGTTAGAAAAAATTACAAAAATTCAAAACCAAAAAGTGGCCCATTCATTACCACTCTCCCCTAAGTTGTTTGGGTCACTTTGGGTAGTGTAAATCTAAGTTTGCAGTTTTCGAAAAAATGTGCTCGCTGCGATACTCGCTAAAAGCTGCGAAATTTTGCGACTTTTTCCAGTTTTAACTTTATAACTCCAAACACTAAGTTTGCAACAAATTAATATCAAGTGGCGCTCTGTGGGACCTATAGTTTAGGAGATATCGTACTTCATAAATTGGTCATTTTTTTGAGAAAAATGAAAAATTATGTTTTGATCATGTTTTGGGCCAAATGTCGATGTAAATTCTCATTTTAAAGGAAAAAAGTGGACATGTAATTACAGTGCATTTAATCAGCTTCCAATATTCATTTACAATCGCGAAAAAACAAATGTTCGAAAATTAAATTTTTTCGAGAAAGGCGAAAAATCGTTTTCTAAAGAGAATAAGATGGCACTGGACAATAAAAACAACATTAGAATGGTATTAAAAGGGTAACGCTGTATTAAACATTATTTTAATTAATTACAAAAAAAAAACCTTACCGATCAATTTCACTCATTGTTTTGCTTTCTTTCTGATGGTTCTTATTGGCTGTGGTTTTATCCCGACTTTTTCAGATTTTCCTTTATTACTCTTAAGCGGCTGGTGCGCCAAAAAAGTGGAGGGGGGAGGGGTCAAAAGAAATGCGGGATGTTAAGGGCAGCATCTCTAAAGCTGTTTTTCCCTTGTAAAAGTTGGCTGTATTATTGGTTTTTAACTTTACTGATTAAATGACACCCCCACCCCCCAAAGAAAAAAATATAATAATAGGCCTCAAAAATCGAGACGAATGGCCACTCTAGACATCTCCTCCTGATTAAAAGTTCTATTCGTATGAATTAGCATAAAAAAGTCAATTTTTTGGAATTTTCTGCTTTTATTTTCGTGAAATAAATCAATTCGTTGAATCGAAAGTCGTTTTTCAACCGATCATTAATTTTTAACTCTCAAAAGTGAGAAAACAAGGCAACTTTACTTTTGAAAGTCAGGGGCATTTTATTCTCCATTGCCCTCCTATTCTTATTAGAAAATTATTTTTCTCATTTCTCAAAAAAATTAATATTTCCGAATTCTATTTTTGCGCGATTTTAAATGAATCGGCAGCTTGAAGAAGGGAACAAATCCAAAAAGTAGTTTTTTTGGGAAATCGAAAAAAACCTTCTAAAATACTGAATTATTATTATTATTATTATTTTTTTTTTTCTGATTCATTTGTAGCATTATTTACCTTTAAAGTAATTGGATGTATTTTACATTTTGAGTTTATCTATTGTATGTAAGGATTTACGGGCCATCAAAGTCGTTGGATTTGTTCCCTTCTTCAAACTAATGCGATGGTATAGGGATTTTCAAGTAAAACAGCTTACAGGTATGATGTTTGTTTGAAAAAGTCCTTGTTTAATGAAAGATTATTGTAACAAAATTAAAAAAAAAAGATTAGGACAACAAAATAATCAAAAAATATGTTTATTAAATGATAAACATTAGTTACTCCTCACACAGATAACTCCTCACACAAGAAGTTTTAATAATCCAACTCATCATCATTTTCATCAGCATTGCCACCAAGAGATGGCCAAGTAAGGACAGTTTCATAGAATGCTTTGTATTGGTCCGGTATGTATTGAACTATTGTTGCAACATCTTTCATTTTCAATGGATTCATCGGAATTTTGGAGTTGTAAGCTTGATCTGTAGGCAAGTGAATGTCACAAGCATTAGGTTTCTCCAACTTGAAGGAATGTTTGCAGAGGCCGTCGATGAATTGCTCAGCTATAACGTATCCTGAGGGTGAAGAATATTCCAAATGTCTGAAAGTTGATATCTTGAACACCATAGCTTTGTCTGTAGACTTGCACTTTTTTTTTGTAGAACTTGGGCCACCAATTTTTGAAGTTTAAAACAAGTGACCGAGAGACTTGTTCAACTAGGAAACCATCTTTCTTTACTGTTCGAATGAGTTCAATATACTGATCAGGAACATAAACCCGATCTTGTCTTCTTATGAGCCTTTTGGCCACTCCGAAATTCCTATCACATTGGAGGAATGAATGTCCTCTGACAGGGAAGTAATGATGGATTTTTCTGAATCTTCCAACACTAACCGATGCTAGGAAACATCTCACCATAGTGTTGTTTCGATTTTGCCCACCACATGCATCACTGAATACGTGCAATTCTTTGATTTCAGGACTTATATCAAACTCAGAGTTAAGTTACAGCTGCTGGATGACATATTTGAGAACTTTCACTAAGAAATTTCAAAACTGAATTTTTAACCGACTTCAACAAAGGAGGAGGTTATACAATTCGTCGGAGAAATTTTTTTTTTTTCGGTATGTTACAAGATTACTCGAAGATGCCTGGACCGATTTCAAAAATTCTTTTTTGTTAGAAAGGTCTTTCTTTCCGATTGGTCCCATCCTCTCGTGGTCCGGGTTCGATAACGGGAACCTGCAGAAATCTTTCGAAAAAGAAATTGGGATCACAGTAGTCGTAATAATGACCATTTTGAACGCCAGGCTTCTCTGGATTGCATAATGAAATTCATTTCTATGGTCTTTTTGAAAATTTTAAACCGAGTATCTTTCTATGTCCTGCTTTTTTCTCCTTAACTCCAACGAACTGAAAGTCGTACCAGGTACTAATTGATTCGTAATATTTCAGGTTTTATTAGTCTTAATTTACATAAGTTTTGATAAAGGAATTCTGAAGAAAGTGAGGAAAATCTCCAAATTTTTGCTCAAATTTAAAGCGATTTGTCCTAAATGATTAAATATGAAATACATTGTTACAAAACGTGATTGATATAAAACAGTTATTATAATGATAATGAAAATTTTGAATGAAGGCTTAACTGAAGCAAACATGAAACTCATTAGCGGGCCACGTACGTAATACGTCGTAAAATTTTATGAACCGCGAGAATCTAGTGTTGTTTTGAAATATAAATTAGTTGAAAAGCCGTTAATATTTAGCCTTTGATTAAACTAGTACACAAATAAATACCAGAGAATAACAAGGATTATTTTTTAGTGTCAATCGTTTAAAATTTTAGACGGGTTGATACTTTCTTTCTTTTTTTTCCTTACATAGTTTATTTTATGAAGCATTTGCTTAAGCAAATTTGGTGAAGTTTTGTAATGGAAACATTACCTTATTTCATATGTATATTTACACTAAAAAGAATAAAATAAAATATTTTTGGAAAAAAAATTGAACCGACTTCGGAACTTCACTCGGCAAGTGCTCTAAAAAGTAAAAAATAATTTTATTCTTTGAACACCATCGACACTACATTTAAACATAAGTTTTGAAGTCGGTGCAAAAACTATAGGTGAAATGATGTTTAACTACATTTTGCCTACATTTTTCAGAGAAAACCAATGAAAATTAAGAGCTGAATGTTTGTACCATTACATAAGTGTGTGTTTGTCAATGTAGTGTATGCGAATGCGATTAAAGAACCTGGATTCATTGCAATTTATATATACAGGGTGTCCACTCCAATCGTGGACCAATAGCTAATTTCTAAACGGTTAGAGATAAGCATATAGTTTATTTTGAAAAAAATCTCCAAATTACGAAAGGAATTTTGGGTCTATTCAATGTTTTTCAAAAAATCAAATTTTGAAAGAGTTACGAAATTTAAATTTTTATACAGCCCCCCAGTCCTATCAATCATATTTAGTAAAACATTCTTGACACTATAACGTTTAAAACTTAAAAAAAATCACTGTTCTACGACAAAAATTGACCGAGTTATGACGTTTTGAAAAATCAAGATTTTGAAGGATTTCGCATACGGTCCCTCTCGATGACGTCATGAAACAATGCAAAATCTTGATTTTTCAAAACGTCATAACTTGGTCAATTTTTGTGGTAGAAGAGTGATTTTTTTTTAGTTTTAAACGTTACAGTGTCAAGAATGTTTTATTAAATATGATTGATAGGACTGGGGGGCTGTATAAAAATTTAAATTTCGTAACTCTTTCAAAATTTGATTTTTTGAAAAACATTGAATAGACCCAAAATTCCTTTCGTAATTTGGAGATTTTTTTCTAAATAAACTATATGCTTATCTCTAACGGTTTAGAAATTAGCTATTGGTCCACGATTGGAGTGGACACCCTGTATATAGTTAAATTATAGTTTCGTATGATTCTATATAGTGTTTTTGCACCGACTTCAAAACTTATGTTTAAAAATAGTGTGGATGGTGTTCAAAGAATAAAATTATTTTTTACTTTTTAGAGCACTTGCCGAGTGAAGTTTTTTCTTCTCACTAACATGTGTATCCACAGTAGGAGATATACAATCACGAAAAAACCCAATTTTGAAATTATGGTCTTCGTTCCCTTCTTCAAACTGCCGATTCAAATGAAATATTGAACATACAGACTTATTTTTAAGCTTAAATGAAGGCTGATTAAATGCACTGTAATTACATGTCAATGTTTTTGTCTTGTAGAATAAGAATTTATGTCGATATTTGGCCCAAAATATGACCGAAGCATGTTTTTTTTTTTTCATTTTTCGCAAAAATGACAAATTGTTGGTGTACATTGTACAACATCTTATAAACCTGGTCCTACAAAACGCCACATGAGCTTAACTTGTTGCAAATTTAGTGTTCTTTAAAATGGGCATTCACATGTATCATCAAAAGTTTCATAGTTTAGAAGTAATAAAGGAAATTTTGAAAAAAGTCGGAATAAGACCACCACAGCCAACAAGATCCATTATAAAAAAGTATAACAAGAGCAAAATTGACCTATTAGTTTTTTTAAAATCATTAGAATAATATTTTAATACAATATTACCCTTTTTATACCATTCTATGTATTTTTTTTTATTGTCCAGTACCCTCCTATTCTAATTATGTAGAAAACATTTTTTTCTGTTTTCTAATCTTTTTTTTTTTTTTTTTTTTTTTTTTTTTTTTTTTTTTTTTTTTTGCGCGATTGTAAATGAAATATTGAACCTACAGATTTCTGTTTAGTGTGAAATGATTTGCACCACCCTAAGTGCCCCAAACAACGTAATTAAAAATTCAGAACTACATCGTGGTTTGCGATTTTAGCACTTTTTTTTTGTACATTATGACTGGACTAAAATAGTTCAGCCCAATTTTAGCACATTTTCAGTGTCTGACGCATCCCCAGGAAAGCACAAGAAATTAGATACAGCAAGGTTTCTGGAGCAGAAATTTTGGCTGGGGTAATTGGACGCAGATATCCAGCGATATTTTTCGAACCCCATTTCAGTTCATATTTTTTCTCTCTTCATTAAATCGCATACATTGCTAAGATAGCATTTTCCAATGATCCAATTTTATCTTGAATGTCTTAAATGCAGCATATTGTTTCTTGCCCTTGAATTTTTTTAGTACTACCATTTTTAATAGCTTTTTGGGAGGAGTATAGTCAGGGACGTAACTGGGCCATTTTCGAACAGGTGCAGGACTTCGCTTCGGCGCCCCCTCCCTCCTCATTAAAATAAAATAAAATATTTGTCGAAAAAAAAAAATAACTCCAACGTCTGGACCGTCATATAAGTGTATACTCAACGTATATTATATTGAAATTAACAAAATTTTATCTTAAGTTTTTCGGTAATTTTTATTTTGAAATTAAGAAAAAGAAAAGAAATGCTTCCAATTGTTTCAAAAACTATCATACATTAACTGAATACTAAATGAGTAATTATTTTCCTTTTCATATTGAATAATATACTTAATATGTCCCTCCTTTCTGAAAGCGGGACGTAGTTGATAAAACTTAGAAGGAGAAAAAAAAACTATTTCTGTTTTTGCATTTAACATTTTTCCCAACAGTTTTTTCTTTTAATTTTTTTTATCGGCTGTAATAGCGCCCTCCTCCATTTGGCGCCCCTCAAGTGGCTGCTTGTATTGCTTGCCCTTAGGACTGGTCCTGAGGATGCCAAAATTAGATTGAGAGTAAGGTTTAAAATTTCTCATATGAGTTCAATTTCTAAAAAACTATAGAGCATTTCTTAAAAATGAGAGAGAGAGAGAGAACTTTGAAGTGAATATCTGAACGGAATCTTTGAACTGAATCTTCTTTTTTTTTAGGGAGAGCTGGCTTTTAAAAATTTGTCTTTCTTTTTAAATAATGAAAAGAAAATTATGCAGTTGGTTAGCCAGTTCAGCGCCCCTAAAACCTGGCGCCCGGGGCACGAGCCCCGTCTTCTCCCCTCTAGTTACGTCCCTGATAATGGTCAATCAATATACAATCAACAAATCGTGTCATCACTGTTGTAGCCGCAGGCAGCGATGGTTTAGCGTGAGCGGGATCCTGAATAAAGGAGTCCTTGTGCGCAGTCCACGCTGCAGCAGACGTCTTTGAATTAATGAAGCACACATTGAAACACCTGTAGCTGTTGACCACTGAGCTGCCAGTTGTCAGGAAGAAGCAGTACGGTCCGTCAGTACCATGCGGATCAGGTGTCTATCATCTCTATAATCGCGCGTTGGCATCACATTTCGGGGTCCACTCCCGGATTTCCGAGTTGTCCGACACACGTCCGTCCACTGCTTCCAAACACGCATCACTGTGCTGCTGTTACGCTGCACACGAGCGGCTACTTCACGATAAGACAATCCAGCTTCACGAAGGCCGATGATCCTCCCCCGTTCAAACTCCGTAAGTTGTTGAAACCTCGCTCTTTTTCGTCGAAGAGGCAAAAGCAACGTCTGAGCTAATGTTTAGCACAAGCAGATAACCATCTATAACAATACACGCCTTGCTGCAGTGGTCTATTTATTCGGATAAATCCGGTGTTCAGAGGGCGCTGCTCAGTGTACGCATGCGCTACGCGTCTAAAATTCTAATCATTTGCATATCATACCCTACTTTGCATTTGTTGAAAATTTCAGCCCATTCGCGTAAGTTCTTCATGGTGTTGCGATTTTTACAAACATGAGTTTATTTGTGCATAATCTTGGAATATTTGATTGTCATTTGACTTTAAACGCTTAGGTACGGAGGTAATGACTAAGTTCTATACATATGGAAATTCCATGAATCATAGGGCCACGGGGATTTGAAAGAAGAAAGCAGAACTTGAATTCGGCGGATGGAGGAAAAGTCAGCCCTGACATAATTCGCTTAAATCATAACCGCAACTATTACTTCAAGCACGTTACGAAGCTAGTAAACATTGTAGGACGTATAAACATTTCTAATTAAAATTTAATGCATAGAATTTAGAAAAGCAAAATAATTCATGATATGATGAGCAGTTTGAACTTTTGGTTTTGTGCTGGAGCTGCTGCTCTAGTTTTAGCTGGAACATACATATTCTGGGGACCTTCCAATCGTCCAAAGAGGAGGAAAAAAGGTCAGATTTGTGATTGCGTCAAATGTTAATTTTTATGTCACATGCAAATATTTAAATGTTTTTGCCCTTTTTAAGAAAATTTTGTTTATTTCAAGGGACTGAAAGATATCATTGCTCAGATCACTAATTTGATTCCTTTTTTTTTTCTTCATTTTAGTTTTTATTTACGAAAGAGGGTCAATAAAATGTGAAAAAGAATACTATGTGGTGTCGGAAGTTTTTATGACGTTAAGAGTATATTGCCTGTTGCTGAATTTTAAATATTGCTGTCTTGTTGACGTTATGCACAAGTTTCATGAAGTTACTTGGATTAAAAAGAAAAAAAGAAAAATATAATAAAAACTTATTGTCGGATTTTTTTTTTTCAGTGGCTCTGGTTAATAATGGTTATTAACGTTTAACTGTTAAAAAATATTTTTAGAAAAAAAATTTAATCATGCTAAGTCATCCTTGTTCATGCATTTTCACGATCAAAAACAATGCAACAGTAAAGTGAATAGGAGAAAAAAAAACTATTTTCACACTTATATGAAAACATCCTTAAAAAAGATGGTGTTGAAAAATCATGATCATTTGAAAGATTCATGTGTGTCTGTGACACACTTGTGTTTCGCAATTTTTTTTGTTGATTTTTTTTCATCGTGAATTGTCAACATTTTTTATCCAACCAAACATTTTACCTTCTTTAAAAAAAATATTAGAATAGTGTTAGTAAAAACTGATACATGTGTAAATTTTGGTCAGTATTCTTTCTAGTATATTAGGTGATTTTCTAATTTATTTCTATGTAGATAATATCAGTATTTTCTCTAACTTATATTTTACTGTGCCAAACTCTCTCTCCAAAGGAAATTTTAATACTCCAAGAGGATGCTGCAGCAACTTTAACTGTTAATGAAGTATCACTACCTTTTGGGTTGCAAATCAATTTGAGCTTTGCAGATAAACTATACCAGCAGGTAATTAGGGCTTTATCAGGAATCAAAATAACAAGATTTTATGAATCTCTTAAATGCCAAAAAAAGAAGACAAGTGAATAAAATTTAGCAGTTCTAACGAATCAAACTGTCTTTGGCCTTGTAACGGCTTGATGCTTTTTAAATGCATAATTTGGAGTTACCTGAAATAGTGTGAAAAAATGCTTTGAAGATTGTTCCTCACGTTTTTAAAAGGGGATCTGTGTGTGTGTCTTCTTGCAGAATTGTTTTAAAAACAATGAAACCAATTACAATCATAAATATTTGTTTTTTTATAATGAGACCAGAAATATGAATAGCTACCCTTGTATTATTTAGTAAGAGTTTAAATATATGTGTGTTTTTTTAGCCATTGATTAAACCAGGAGTAGCCAACCTTTATTGGAAGTGTGCCATATTAGGGTGGTCACAAGCAACATGGGGAAATTTTTTTTTTCAACTATAATAATTAACTTTATTTACAAAAATTTTCCAAAATTTTTATTAATTTTTACTTTAAAGTTTCTTTATTTTAAAACTGAGGATATTCATTGCATCATTCCACCTTTTTCTCTCAGAGAAAGGCTTCTGTGATAAATACTATGTTATAGAATTAAGGGGAGAGTAAATAACTATAAAATAGCTCCCCCCATTTATGCTCACTGCACTAGTGGTCGTAACTAAGAACAAATCCTTATCATTCAGTTAGTTTTTAACATGGAAGTCATGCCAGATCTATCCTATAAAGGCACAATGTAAATTTATAGAGAAATAAACTATAATTAGTATTTACAACATTAGCGTCTCACAGTAACAGTAGACCATGTTCAGACCTGCCATTTTTAGTTTTTTCAGGGTGGGAGAGGGGTCACAGGGTCATATTCAATGCAAATTATGCCCGAAAACAACTAAATCAGAGGGGAGGGGCAGTTTTCTCCTCCTAACCCCACAATATGACTGGCCTAGCTATCTTATTACTGTTCTGAGGCTTAAATGTCTGACTGTTGCTCTAAGATGAGATGGAAACATAGTTCAATTCGTATTAAACTATAGGTAATCAATGATGAAAAGTTCATTAAATAGTAAGCTCATTAAATTCAATTAAATTTCTTCACTAGAATTAGAATGCGTATTTGTTTTTCCAAAACTGAATAGCGAAAACAAGCTTTGAAATATTTTTTCCAAATCTATTACTGTTTTTTTCCCTCTCAAAAATTATTTTACAATATTTTACTTATTTGATTAATAACAATGAAATTTTAAATTAATTTTCTAATTTTACTCTCAATTGTAAGTTGTCCAAATTATACTGTTTTTCAGTAAATTTTTTGATATCCAGCTTCATTTTTTCTAGTTTTTTCCATTTTTGACGGTTTTTGCCACTGTCCCAACAAAAATACCATTTTGCCGGCAAAATGCCCAACCCTAGAAAGATATGTTGCTCGCAGTTGACTTTTTAAAATTTTAGGGAATTTTAGGAACATTTTTCAAAATTTTAGGTTTCATTTCTCATTTACGATTTTGTTCTACTACAAATAGGTACCTGACAGTAGTTTATTACCTAATATCCAACAAACCAAACTTAAAATACATTTTATTTCTTAGAGTGTAAATTACAACCTTCAAGTACTTCTGCAAAATAAAAAACAAAACAAAAGAGAATTTAATAACATTTTAACCAATTTATGCAACATTTTCATAAGCCATAGTCTGTGGAGTTAGCGACAAAAAAAACCGAAATATTTCACTTCCGGATACCAGTGTGAAATTTGGTACAGAGCTTATGTACATATATAAGAACAAAAAACCGCCGGGAGACACTTGATCAGGGGTCATGAACTCCCGTGATGACGTCATCAAGATGGCCGATTTTACAGGTAAATACGTTCGTTTAATTGCTTAAAAGTCGATCATAGATTGAAATATTGCAAAACTCAAAAGTATCATCTGAAAGCTCTTTGAAAGAGCCATTTAGAAAGATTTAATTTTTCTTTCTGAGGTCAAGGTCCCACCTGTAATGACGTCATCAAAATGGCCGCTTTTAAAGGTAAATACGTTTAACTCCCCCTAAAACTCCATCACAGATTTAAATATTTCAAAACTCAAATATATCATCTGAAACCGCTTTAAAAGATCTATTTGGAAAGGTTTAATGTTTCTTTCTGAGGTCAAGGGCTCACCTGTGATGACGTCATAAAATGGCCACTTTTACAGGTAAATACGTTCGTTTAACTGCTTAAAACTCCATCATAGATTGAAATATTGCAAAACTCAAATATATCATCTGAAAGCTCTTTAAAAGAACTATTTAGAAAGATTTATTTTTTCTTTCTAAGGTCAAGGGCCCACCTGTGATGACGTCATCAAAATGGCCGCTTTTACAGGTAAATACGTTTGTTTAACTCTTCCTAAAACTCCATCATAGATTCAAATATTGCAAAACTCAACTATATCATCTGAAAGCTCTTTAAAAGAGTAATCTAGAAAGATTTAATTTTTCTTTCTAAGGTCAAGGGCCAACCTGTGATGACGTCATTTGAGACCATTTTGATGACGTCATCACAGGTGGGCCCTTGATCTTAGAAAGAAAAATTAAATCTTTCTAGATAGCTCTTTTAAAGAGCTTTTAGATGATATATTTGAGTTTTGCAATATTTGAATCTATGATGGAGTTTTAGGGGGAGTTAAACAAACGTATTTACCTGTAAAAGCGGCCATTTTGATGACGTCATCACAGGTGGGACCTTGACCTTAGAAAGAAAAATTAAATCTTTCTGAATAGCTCTTTTAAAGAGCTTTCAGATGATACATTTGAGTTTTACAATATTTGAATCTATGATGGAGTTTTAGGGGGAGTTAAACAAACGTATTTACCTGTAAAAGCGGCCATTTTGATGACGTCATCACAGGTGGGCCCTTGACCTTAGAAAGAAAAATTAAATTTTTCTAGATAGCTCTTTTAAAGAGCTTTCAGATGATATTTTTGAGTTTTGCACTATTTGATTCTATGATGGAGTTTTAGGGGGAGTTAAACAAACGTATTTACCTGTAAAAGCGGCCATTTTGATGACGTCATTACAGGTGGGCCCTTGACCTCAGAAAGAAAAATTATTTTTTCTAAATAGCTCTTTTAAAGAGCTTTCAGATGATATATTTGAGTTTTGCAATATTTGAATCTATGATGTGAGTTTTAGGGGGAGTTAAATAAACGTATTTACCTGTAAAAGCGGCCATTTTGATGACGTCATTACAGGTGGGCCCTTGACCTCAGAAAGAAAAATTATTTTTTTCTAAATAGCTCTTTTAAAGAGCTTTCAGGTGATATATTTGAGTTTTGCAATATTTCAATCTATGATGGAGTTTTAAGCAGTTAAAAGAACGTTGACCTGTAAAAGCGGCCATTTTGATGACGTCATTACAGGTGAGACCTTGACCTCAGAAAGAAAAATTAAATCTTTCTAAATAGCTCTTTTAAAGAGCTTTCAGATGATATATTTGAGTTTTGCAATATTTCAATCTATGATGAAGTTTAAGTAGTTAAACGAACGTATTTACCTGTAAAAGCTGCCATTTTGATGACGTCATCACGGAATGACCTTGACCTCCGATCAAGTGTCTCCCGGCGTTTTTTTGTCCTCCTATGTGAATTTAAGCCCCACATAAAATTTCAGACTGGTATCCGGAAGTGAAATATTTTTGCACTAACTCCACGGACTACCAGAAGGCCTATAATTTACAGTTTTTTTTTTTTTTTTTTCATAATTCTCACCTTTAAACATTGGCTATCCTGAGTTTTTGCAATTGACCAGCTTCTACAAATATTAATTCTGGGCAACAGTTATTTCCATAACTTTTTAAGTACAGGTTTCTACAGCTTTTTTTTAAAACCCAATTTCACTAGACCTAGAGATTATCTTCCTGTTTTAAACCCATTATTTTTTTTTTTCAAAGGGTATGCAAGTCTAGATTTTTTCTTTTTCTAATTGTTTCCGTTTGATAAATACTGATCAAGATTAACTTAAAAGGTTAAAAGACCTTTGGAATGTATGTTGACTTTTAAAGTTTTTTATTGTGCTTTCTTTTACTGAAAGTATATCACACACATCCTATCATGTCCCTCCCCCCTCAATTCACTCTTCGCAACACCTGCCCTTCAGCTGCATGTGTTTTCTTTATTTCACATATTAGACAAAACAAATAGCACTATTGGTGCATACATATTATTTGGACTGCAACCTTCCACCATCTGTGGAGGGGGATGAGTAGGATTACTTTTCGATTTATTAGATGGAAATCAAAGCTCTAAAAGAAAATAGCAAAAATAATGAAATTGGGATTGTATAAGAGAATTTTATAAGGATTAAAATAAAAAGTGATTTAAAAATAAATCGATCGATTTAAATCACTGATTTAAATCATTGACACCCTGCAACTATTACTGAAAAAAAAAGAAAACTTGCCCTCCCCCCCCCTCCCCCGGAACTAAGTAAAGTCCCAAATCCGTCTATGCAGTTACCCCTCCTGGAAAAACTTGAAACTACGGGCCTTTATACAGTAGTTGGGTCGATTTTACTTATTTTTAAAATAAAAAATGCCTGTGGTCTGAAAAGTTGTGTGTAGGTATCAGGTTTTTGTACAAAAATTGCTTTGAAATCAAAATATATTTAGATCTCCCATACTGCCCTTGAAATTTTACCAACTATGCACAAAATAGCATTTTTTTTTTTTCCAAATTCTTATGTATGAATTTTTATAATAACCAGTAGCGAAAATAGTAGCCCAACAAGACCCTTTGATCATGGGAAAAAAATATTTGGATATCGTATGATATTTAAGCCCTCCGGCAGGTCCTCAAAATTCTTCAAAATAAAATATGTTAAAAATAACATTTTAATTTGTATAAAAAAATTGCGTATGAATTGTTGTAATCACATGTAGTAAAAATTGTTACACAATACATATAAACCTTTTTGTGTGTGGAAAAAAATATTCTGATATCAAATAATATTTAAGTGCTTCATCTGGCCAGAGAAATTTGTATTATCAATATCATCACATTTTTATTTGAAGTATTTTTAAACTATAAAATTATTTTAAACCTTTATTCTGTAATAATATTACAGCCAATAGAGAAAGTGATCTAAAAACGGGTTACCATTTTCATTTTGATACCAAGCGACCTATTCACCCAGAATCTAGAATTTTAATGCCAGTAACTCTCAAAAATATTGTTGAAGGTAATGTTAGGGTTTGAAAAGCAGAACACAAATTTTAAATGTTTTTTAACTAAATGATTACAAAAGAAGTTAAAGTTAAAATCATGCTTTTTCAAGAGGTGGTCCAAATACGGCTACTTGTATAAAAAATAGTTTATCCTGTAATAAATAAATAAATAACATGAAATATTTGCTCAAAAATTTTATTTGATATTTTATCCGCTTTCCATGGGCGATGTGGTTCTGTTCACCATTGGAAAAATCATATAAAGGGAAATAAAAATCCCGAAAGCACTCGTGAAAGCTATAATTGATTATGTGCAGATATCAAAGCAGCCTAGTCCTTATTATTATCAGGGTGCAGTAGCGGATCACCCAATAGGCGCATGAAGCGCTAGCCTGGGGCCTCGAAACTGTGGAGTGTCACATTCTCAAACACAAAAAATTTTAATTTCAGGATTTGCCAATGAAAGTCACGAACTCGAGTGGAAAATGCTCAAAACCCATGGAAATTGACAGTTAGCCAAGAGTTTTAGGTGCGGGCTGAAGTCAATAAGACTGATTGGTGATTGCTTCCAATAGGGCCTTGTATTTAAGCTGAGCCATACTAACCAATCGTGAGACCCAAAGCCCACAATAGATTGCCCCCCCCCCCCTCCCCTGAAAATTCAGTGTCAGAATGCAGCATGGCTAGGGGCCCCGTCGAAATGAATTTTTTGAAGTCCCCTTTGTCCATCTTAGGACTATGTAAATCATTTATCATGTACATTTTTGAACCCTCTTAGGGGCCCTTATGCTCAAGAGGGCCCTCACAGTTGCAATATTGTAAATCCGTTACCTGTAAAATTAATAAAGATTCTCGTTCAAGCAAGTTTTTTTTTTTCTCCAATTAATAAATCGTCAGTATTTTACTATTTTTCTTAAAAATATTCAAATTGCTTGCATAACTTTAATGCTATGCGTAAGCCTTTAAAAAATTGAGGCCTCTTAGAACGATGGGACCCCAGGCCTAGTTGGTCTATGTGGTAATCTGACTGCATCTAAGGGGGCGTATTCCCTAGGATTCAGTTGCCTTTGTTTAGGTTTTTCCAGGAGGAAAAACTGGAATATTAAAAAAAGAAGTGTGTTACTTTACAAGGTTTAAAATTTCAGAATATATTTGTTTCTTTTTTCTGGAATGCTTTATCAAAACAAGCAACATATCATATTTCGTACTCTACGATTGGCAAGTGAGAAGCGTCTTTTCTTTATCTTGCGATTTGTGTACTGTAATTATTATTTAGAAATGTTTATAAAAGGTTATTTCTAGTGGCGTACACAGGGGGAGGGGGGTTCGGCTCCAGATCTCCCCTGTGAGTCTCAAAATGTTACCTTTTATTTATTTATTCCTAAATATTATTATTATTGGATTAGTCAGGAGCTTCTGACTAAGCGCAGCAAGTTTAAGTGTGGTGATGAAACTACTTAGCGTTTTTCCAAGCAAGGATTGCACCCCATCCCCTCCATAAGACCAAAGAGAGCCTAAAATTAACTTTTTAGGACCTTAATTTAAAAAAGAATGGGGTGCAAGCTTGGGATGCACCGATTAATCGGCCACTTGGCCGATTATTAATAATCGGCAAAATTGGGCTGCTTAATCAGCCGAAAAATATATTTTTTAATATTATTCTTTAAAGTGTACCTTCACTAAGAAACTATGTGCTTGATTTTATTGACAGTAATAATAATTCTCATAGTTGATATTAAGTTTTTAATAAATTTATTCTTCTGCTTTGAATAAATATACACATAGACAATGTTGTAACAATTTTCATGTACGATAGTTTTCTCCTTAGTACTGTGTTAGGTAACCTTTAATTTTCAAAGAATAAAAGTCTTGAATTAAATTGCTACTAATAATTACAATTGAAAATTAAAAGTACTCCTAAATTGTGGAGTGCTCACCACAGACCCTTCCCACTTTTTAAAATTTTTTTATGTCCAATTAATATAATTAACAATGTATTAATGTAGTATTATTGACAATAATATGTAAATCAGTTCTAAGAAATTTAATAAAATACTGAAATTATTTTGTGAAAATTAGGAAAATGGAAAAAAAATTTCTCGGAAATAAATTACTATTTCTAAACTCGGAATTGTATAAGAGAGAAAAAACAGTGATTGTGAAATCGTAGTATTAAAAACAATCACTCTTACCATTAATCCTGAGCCGATTAATCGGCGGATTATCAACAATCTCCTCCTTTCCATTTTATAGTTGCCTAATTGCGCCTTCAATACTGGGGGGTCAGTTTCTTTGACAAAAGCATGGGGCAAAAGGCCCCGAGTTTTACAACCATGTCTAGCTTTTCCACAATGCCTGTAGATGGGCTCTATCTGTTTCCTCTTCTTTTCTTATCAGATGATGATACTACCAGAATGCTGCCAGGAACTATACTCTTTTACTTTTTCTTTTTAAAGAAAGGGGAATACTCGGCAGGCAATTACATCAGTGAGGGGGGAGAAAGTTCGGAAGAATTTATTGCTATGTCATAAGGCAGTGGCATATATTTTAGTTAGCTTTGATTGGTCATTTTTTCTCTCCTAAGTTACATGAAAAGAAAAATCATTTAAAAGATATTTTGGTTCTATTTATATCAATAAAGAAGCGAAGGTGGGACAGCTGGCTTTTTTTTTCTTAGTTTCTTTCTACCCTCTAATTCAGCAACTAAAAATTAATTAAACACATTTATGCAACATCTTTTTAGTAAGGTATAAGTAAATTATTAAATTGCTAGTTTTGTTCGTGTTTGTCGTTTCATTTTTCCTCTTGAATTTAACTTAAGGACTGTAGGATTCATTAAAGGTTTGCTGCAGGAGCCGTAAATTCTGAATTTGATGAAAATTTTGTTTCTTATTTTGAAATAGACGAACATTTAATTTGTAAATAATGAATGATGTTATGTTTTATATACTTTCATGTTCACTATTTAAAGAGTGATATAATTTTAATGTAACAGATGAATTAAAAAAGTGCCAGTATTTAAAATATCAAAATTACTTGCTGTACCCATTTAATTATTTTCCTCATTCACATGCTTTTAGAGGTTGTTCCAAACTGCATTTCTCAAAATGTTTTTTAAAAATGTCTAATAATGGTGCCAATGGTATTACTGTTGGTTAGTACAAGGAAATATCTTCATAAAGAAAAATGTTTTGTGATTCTCAAAATGATGTACAAATCACAAGCTCTGGTCTTTGACATAATGAATTTATTTTCCTTTTCGTAATCGAAGATTTCATTGTAAAATTGTTAATAAAGCAGATTTTATTATTATTTAGGCTTACTATTTTAAAAATATTTAGTATAGTTACGACTAATATACTGAAGTTAGTAAAATTTAATCAGAAAATATTTGAAAATTCCTTGTGATACTCTTTTTTATAAGCTTATGAAATTTATTTCCTATTCATGTGTATTAAAAACCTCTAATGGCTCAAATTGCATTTATCATAGGTTTTTATCAGAACCAGAACACTTTTTTCATGCTAATAATTTTGTTTTACAAAAAAGTAGAACTTACAAGTAATTTTCCCTCGAGAACTTCTTCTCAATGTCGCTAAAGAGAGCTATATGAATTTTTTTTTAAGGGAAAACAACTAAATTTCCATCTCCTTCCTCTAACCTTACCAAAGATTGCCTTACTATCAAATAAAATTCAGAACTAATGAAATTTTAAATTTTCAAAGAGATTTTTGAGGTCGTAAGTTAAAAAAGGATTTAAATATATTATTTTTTTTAGAAAAATCATTTGATTTAAAGTTCCATAAAAATATAAATAGACTTTTACATGTTCTGAAAAAGAATTATTTAAGCCCTATTTATTTACACAAATATACATTTTGGAAAAAATAAGTTTAAATAGATTTTTGATTTTTTTTTTTTTTCAAAAAAAAAAAAAAAAAAAAAAAAGGAAATAAATGAAAAGATGGCAAGAAACTACATTTTAGATGAAATAGTTTTTGCTTCTTTCATCAGAGACTATAAACGAATGAGGATAGAATACAACTTTGCAGATGACATTTGACAATTTTCGCAAAAAGTAATTTAAAGAAAATAAAAATCCTAATTTTTGGCACATTTCATGTTATTTTCTTTTTTTTATAGTTTGTCTTTGTATGGCATTCAATTCATTCATTCATTGCTATAATTTACATGTATGTGTTGTGAACCTTTTTCAGCTATTGCATAATCGTTGTTGTTTCCTTATTGTTTGATTATCCGCGGTATTCGCTTATCGGCGGTTACTGTGCCACCCTATTCTGTGGATAATCAGGAGTTTACTGTACAATATTGGGCTCTCTTTATCTTCATACATCATAGTGAAAAATGCATTAGCAGACTAGTGATACAACAAATATTCCGGGGTGTGGGGGGTGACATCGACTGTAGACTGTAAGACATCAATGGTAATAATAGAAAACTTTTTCCAGTGAGATGCATATTGAAGCTGATGATTAACAATGTGACTTTTTTCACGGCATATTCTCCCGAAACACTTTTCTGCTGAAATATAAAACATTGAATGCAAAGCAACGAAATTCAAAAATCATCAACAGTAAATTATCCGAGGTAATGGAAGAAAACTTTTCCCAATGAAATAAATACTGCAACTACAGGTTAACGATGAATCTTTTTATTGCAATTTTTTGTTTATAAAACATATAAAATATCGTTATAAAAAAGACGCAAAACATCAAAAGTAATTAATTGACAAATTTGTTGCCTAGGGTTGAAAATCTGGGCTTCCAATCCAATTTTTGATAGCAAAATACTACTAATGACTTCTTATTTCTAACACCGAGTTTCTCCAAGCAATGTTTATTTAAATCTGAAAACTCAGATGTTAATACGGATAATTCCAAGAAATTGAAACTTCCTGTAAAAACTAAAGGAGAAAATTATTTGTAATGTTTTCTAAGCTAGAAAATGACAATTGTTTACAGCAAAATTTTGCAGTTAGTGAAGCTTATCTGCTCATTGAATTGGAAAAATGTCTTAATTTAGTGGGCAGCAGCATGGTGAAACTATTAACCCATTAATGCCTGACATTTTTTTCCCCAAAGATATTTTGTATACTGGTTACAAACAGTGCTTAATGAACGGGAAAAATAATAAAAAAAATATTTTGTAAAAAATAATTTTTTTATTAGGGAAAGAAAATTCGTCCCTTAAAAGTGACGATAGACCCCAGAGGGTACACACTGTTTTTACTAAAAAAATTTTCTGCCTACGATATAATATTTAAAAAGACATTTTATAAGAAGAAATTAAATCATCAATGAACATAAACTGGGAAGCTGGGAATAACTTTGAAAACTTAGCTTTTTTTCTTGAGATTGTGAACGATGTCATTTTCGATAAAGGTCATATTAAAACTGCTACAGGACACTTTATAATGGTTATGTGCTGCAATCTGTTAATAACGAATTGAAACAATACCAAGGTACTCATTGAACAATATCATTTGGTTGAAATGTTCAGTTTGGGGAAATTCAGACCCTTATTTGAACCGTCCCTAAAAAGGGACGCTAGGCATTAATGGGTTAAGATTCAGCAGAAAAGAAAAATTAAGGAAGGAAAAAAAAACCTTGTTTGCCATTAGGAGTCAACAGTAAAATCAGTCAAATGTCTTTAGTCAAATTATATATTTTGTGATTTATAATTGACTGGCGGTAGGACAAGGGGGACAGCCAGTGTTAGAAATAAGAGTTTAAGTCTAAGTGTCAAGATGACACTTATTATAAGTTTTTAGGCCTCAAAATGAATAACTTAGGTGCCATTGTTTATGAATCAATTGCTTTACGTGTGTAAATCTAAATATTATATAAAAACACACGCAAAAAAAAAAAAAAAACTCCAAACTGTGTGGATAGCTTATTTAAAAAAAAGATCTCTAAAAATATACACAAGAAAATGGAATTTAAAAACAAAATTGATTGCATTTTAAGATTTCTTTTAAAATTATCATTTGAATGCACAGGTCTTGGTTATGATGTGTCAGAAGCAAGAAGCTTCAGTGCAATTCAAAATTTTAGGCTTAAAATTTGGCACCTAGTGTTGGAAATTTAGACATCAAATCAAAATTTTTTATGTAATATGCGACACAATTGTTTATTTCTAACACTGGGACATCTTCACTTTTTGCCAGTTTTGTGTGCTACTTTGATATGATGAAGAAATATGTGATCTTTCATTGTGTACAAGAGTGAGACATTTCCAATCAATGTTCCATGAGATATCAAACGAAAGAGGCTGTAACGAGCTGGTTTTCAGGAGAAAGTCAAAACAAAAAATTATTCTGTTGAAAACAGTGTTATTTATCATTAGATTTGCATTGTTTTCTTACTACAGTTAAACCTCTTTAATTTGAACACACTTAAAACAAATTACTGTCAAAGCTAACTTCAGTTTTTTTGTTTGTTGTTTCGCCAATAAGAGGAGTTACTGTTGAGATTTTAAAGCTCTGTTGGAGTTCGCTTTAACGAGATTCGACTTTATTAACCAAATAGTATTTGAATTATTATCAAAAATCAAAACTTTTTTTTTTTTGATTATTATATACATGCAGAGCAAGAATGGATCAGTTCTAATCATTAAAGTATCCATCAAGGTCTGAGTTACCCCCCCCCCCCCCAGTTACCCTTTTCTTGCACCATCTTTAATTGTATTTTAATCAAATAGATTTTGTCCTTTTTGCTACTTATTTAACATTTTAAATTACAGAAATATGTTAAAATTTCCTTGATTGTGCTTTTAAATTAGTCTGTTCCTGTATCAAAGAAATCAGAACTATCAAACGTAAAACCTTGTTTTTCAGCTAAAGAAACAAGCAATGATTTAAATAACTTAATTTCGTTTTGCTTTTCTGATTGTCTTTGGTTTTCCATCATTATTAGTCTTTGTTTCACTGCTTTAAGTTCAACATTGCAGCGATTTTTCTCAAGGGAAAAAAATTTCTTTTGAAGATATTTTCCCTTTTTTTGCATTTTTTCTTGTTGCAAGTTTACTTTTCTGATGTACTTATTTAACATTTTGTTTTTAATAGTAGTTGAATGTGATGCTTTGTTATCCGATTTATTGCTTTTAGAACCTTCATCTGATTTTTTTGTGTTACTGACTGCCAATTCGTGTTTATAATTTTGTTCTATCGATCTATTTTCTTCATGTTTTGACTTGTCTAGTTTTACTTTCTTAATATCATTTTCTACTCCTTCAGATTCTTCATTGTAAACAATACTTTCTATAACTGATGTTGGCTTCAGTACGGAACACTTGCCGAAAATTTCGTGTACTTTATCGTAACACCCTAAGAGTTTTCGCGCAAAAGCCGGCGAGTAATTATTGTCAATCACCGTCTTATAATCACGCCGCAATTTTTTAATTTTCTCGCGACATTGTTCTCCGGTTCTGTCAATTCCAAGATCCAGGAGTTTTCTAGATATTTTATCATAAATACACATATTGTGTAATCTACCAGCTAATTGTTGCTGTACTTCTTGATCTGCCCAAATATCTAGGAGTGCGCACACTTCATTGTAGAGCCAAGCTACCCCTTTATTCGTAGGGTTTTTTGCAGTCATTATTTGGTTTTCACTTAGTAATATTATAAGTTTTGATAGTTTAATCAATTTCTTGAACGTCTTTTAACTCAGATTACATTTTTTCTGACATTTTTCTCAATTGTTGTTTACGTTTTTGGTGTTGCCAGATTTTCGTATTTAATTTGCTAACAGTGATGTTGCCAAATTTATTCTGCGTAATAATAATATACGGCAAGAAGGCTATGGAGTAAAAAGAAAATGCCCTAGATATCGATGCAGTAAGCAATTTTTTTGCCATTTTGTTTTCATCGCCCCGTACAAAGTAGAGGGGCCTTAGTACAAAGCATTGCTGTTAAATATTCACTTCCTTACTTCATAGATAGACAGTGTTTGTGTGTGATAGCGAATAGGGTCGGGCTGGGTGATCGAAAGGGCGTTTGAGTGATGAATCGAAGAGCACTAATTTCATCTTTATAGTGCTATACTATGCGAAGTTTTTGAAAGGAAGCTATGGAATCTAAACAATAAGTGTAAATGTTCTTTTGCCTCATTCCATGTTAAATTGACTAAAAAATGTGTCTAGTCTCAACTTGACCATCTCGAATTTTCAGGAAAATTTCAAAAATCTTACTCTTTGACATTTTGAATTTATGGAGTGGGCGCCCTGCGCTTAAATTTTTGATAGGGCAGAAATTCTGAATTTGCCGAATGGAAATCTGAACTTTTTCGAATGGTAGAATACGCGTTTGCACACATAAATACATCTAATTAATAGGGGCATTCGGACACTTGAAAGTTGCAGTTATGTGTCAAATTTGCCCAATCGCCATACATAATTTGCCGAATATGGAAATTTTTTGTAGGTCAGAGCGATTTCCCATAACCTCCCATCGATGCGCTCCTTCGAGTGAGTAAGGGCCCTGCTCCACATCAGCGTAAAACGCGACAGAAACCGAAAATCCAGGTACTTTCCATAGGAACCCTATGTAATCCATTTTACGTTTCTGCTTTATTTTTCTGCTTTACGCCAATGTGGAGTAATTAGTAGTTAACCTACCTAAGTGGTTCACCCTAAGGGCCGAATTCAAGTGAAGCACCATTGCAATCGCTTCGAGGCGATCGCAATAGACCAAAATTGCAATCGCTACTGGAAGTCGAAACATATTTATTTGGTTCCGTGAGGATATGGTTAACACGGAAAAGGAAAGATAATCTTTACTAGTAAAATCTGCTAGTCGCAAAAGCAGAATAAAAAAGGAAATTTGAAAATTCTCATACTAAAATCAATCACAAGTATTTTAATCGTTGACAAATAGAAACTGACAAAAGATAAACATTTAAATCATTGAGTTTTCTATCCCCGTCGGCAAACAATGACATCGGCTTCTTATCCTGTAGATTTAAGCCTTATTCGCATTTACTAAAAAACGTCATAATTCGAGTTCTATTTTATATGGAAGTTACAAGCACATCTTATCAGACGCCATTTTTCCCCCTTTCTGTTGGTGCTATTGTTTCAAAATTTCCAGTATGTTTTCAGTTCAAAAATCGCAAAAAACATTTTAAACGTTTTTAATTAATATCTGCTAATTAATGTCATCCGAAGACGCAACATAGCTAAGAACACTCTCGATCACTTCACCTTTCAAATAAAAACTTTCAAAATCGGTCCATCCGTTTAGGCTGTGCGGTGCCACAGACAGATATACAGACGCGTCAAACTTATAACTCCTTTCTTTGTTGCGTCAGGGGTTAATTTAGGCCGGGATTCAAGTGAAACACGGACGATCGCAACTCACCAATGCAATCGCAAATTCCCAAATTTGGATTCAAATGAAACGTTACAATCGCTACGAGATGCAGATTGGACAACTACAGCATTTTTTGTTTTTAATTTTAATACACGCAGAATAACCTAAAAAGGTCGAAAAACATTTTTTCCCGAATTTCAGTGCGATATTTTAAAAGTTATTGACAGGCAAAAACAGCTTAGTTTCGTTTTCAGCTGAAACGGGGTGTCACGTGACTCTCGAGTTGTGACGTCGGATGTGCCTTACGCGCCAGCTCCCCTGTTATTCTCCCGTCTTTCTTCAATATCCCAACACTTTTGGTAGGGATAGAATTATTTTCACGCTTTGGAGTTAAATTATTGGAAGATCTGTCAGTTAGATATAAATCCCGATCTTCTGTGTTTATTTATGTGTTAAAATTAAGGTTTTTTTTTGTGAATTGAGATCATGGTATGATTAGTTTTTAAACCACATCTTTTCCAAAAAGAATATTCACTTAAGAAACATATTCAGAAAGAACTTCTTTTCTTGCCCTGCACTTGCACTATTGTTTGAACTTCCGAGAATTCTCCTTTTCACCCTAGGGAAATGAAGAATGTACAGATAAAGGGGGAAGGACACTTTCCAGGAATTTTGAAAGATCTCACACCTGCAGGTGGTCAATGGTCACTTGAGACATTCGTTTTGGATAAGCAGCAGGCAACTCCAACACATTAACATAAAACATATAATGACCAAGGAATTGATACTGCTTTGAAAGCATGTTATCGGCATGAAATGAAGGCAGAAATGCAATTAATTTCAGATATCATTTGTAGAAATTATAAGTGATTTTTCGAGTTATGAAAAGTGATTCGTTTTGCTCATAGTTTTGCATTTGTTTAATGCTCAAAAGCAGTGGTTCTCAACCTTTTTACAGCTACCGCCCCCTTTAGGGTTGAAATTATTTTTCAGCGCCCCCGTTGCGGACGAACGTAAAAGTGGAAGATGGGGGGGGGGGAGGGGGGTAGTTTTCTTGACCGGTTTAACTCTATAATTTTGCCCAAACAGATAATTGAAAATTGCTATTAAGTAAAAAAACTTGTGTTTTTTTTTCCTTTAAGATATTTTTTTAAAAAGCGAGCATTTTCCCCCCTCTGAAAAGCAGTGTCAGTAACAATCAAGTGCCTAGAATGGGTCCATTAAATGAGTGAACCATTTTTAAGGTAAATGAGAAAAACGCGGTTTGAAATAAAAATGCACCGTTTTCAACAATTTGTTTGAAAACCAATATATTTTGGAAAATACACTTATGTTCAAATAGTTCTTGAATAATCGGATTCCAAACAGTCTTGCTCTTTTTTTTACTTTCAAGGTTTCAACTATACAATATGCATCCCCTATTTATTACATAGGGATATAGGTTTTACTGCGGAAAGGTAATAACAAAGCCGTTCCTTCTATTTTTCCCAGGAGGGACAAAGACTTGAAACTATGGCCTGTACCAGTCGCTTTTAAAGATTATAAATCACGTTTTAATTAAAGAAAAAACTGGCATAAGTTGAATTTACAAATCATGAGATAAGTTCAATTCAAATAAATTCTATTTGATTAATTTATGGCTTTGAAGTTTAGATAAGATAACAAAAGTTATAAACCTAATGTTACCTTTGGCGACATCAGAGTAAAGACGGCGATGAAACTTCGGGGATATCCCCCGATTTGTTTTGAAAATGAAGTCTTAAAAATGCGGTTTCTATAATTTTAGGTTTCGTGGTGTTGAGAATTAAGTTCAGATTCCGCTCCCGGTGAAATATTTAAAATTGATGTAATTTTAGACAATTTTTGGCAACATTAACTAGGGAGAAAGAGGTTTCTTATAAAGATTTTTCATAATTGAAGTTATTTAAAGTTTAGTCATGTTAGGGAGTCAGATCTCCTTCTAACGTTATCCGAAATTGAAGTATAAAGAACATAAATTAAAAACTATATCCTTCTCGACTTTAGGAGAAAGATCACTGTTTGGGAAATATCCGCAGAAAATAAATATTTAAGATATGCCTTGGTGATATAAGAGATGAGGGTTTCCTGCCGCCCAGCATAAAACATGACCTCACAAACACATTTGAAAATTATAGCCACCGCCCCCTTACCGCCCAAAATCTGTCCACCGCCCCCCTGCCGGCCAAAATCTGTTCACCGCCCCTCAACATCTTCCCACCGCCCACCGGGGGGCGGTATCGCCCCCGTTGAGAACCACTGCTCAAAAGGAAAAAAATAATAATTAAGAGTTACCTCTTTTTAAGTTTCAGAAGTATGAATTTTCCAACCTCACTTTCTTGTGCACATCGATTTACATGAAACATTATTGCAATAGATATCCTATTAAGGTTATTTATTTTTCAAAGTACTATACACAACCTTCGTAGCAATTTCTTCGAGATCTTTCCTTACATTTTTATAAATATTAATTTGTTTGAAAGGGAAGATTTGTTTGAAAGGGAAAGGGAAGAAGAAATCACATTCATGTGGTAGTGGTAGTTTATCCAGCAATGGTGTAGTCAAGTCACTAACTTACGAACTCAACCACTAAACCCACCCGTTTTTTAAAGATTATTTCTTAGTTTACTTTCTCTGCCCCAATGTTCACATTTTGCTTCCGCATTTTAATTATTTCCAAATACAATGAAAAATAATAGTAGCTGCAAATTTTTTGTTAACAAATTTAACGAACAGATTGACGGTAGGTGTAAATCATTCTCTTTTTATGCGCAGTACATTTATGGTAAAATTAAGGTCAAAATCTTTTTTTTTTCTTTTATTATTATTGTTATTATTTTTTGCTTGATATCTTAGTTTTATTTTTAATTAAATTTCAAAACCATTTATTTCAAATAAATTTCAAAACAAAACAATTTTTAAATAAACATTATTTTTTTTTTTCATTGAAAGACTATTTCCATCTGCTTGATTCGCAATAAAAAGTATAAAATAAAATAAGTATTTATTTGATTTCTTGATTACAAT
Source organism: Uloborus plumipes (assembly GCA_038373865.1). Taxonomy (NCBI): domain Eukaryota; kingdom Metazoa; phylum Arthropoda; class Arachnida; order Araneae; family Uloboridae; genus Uloborus; species Uloborus plumipes. The sequence continues at coordinate 12,152 of JAXGGA010011885.1, read as the reverse complement.
ACTCAAAATTTTCAATTGATTTTAAGATATTTATATTTCGGTTAATGCTAAATTAGCCACCCATATTTTTAAATAAAAATTTAAAAGATATAGGCGGTTTACTGCTTAGTAGCTCATACAATACCGCCTATTTTTCTTCGCATTGTAATCAAGGAATAAAATATTTATTTTATTTTATTCTTTTTAGTGTGAATCAAGCTGATAGAAATAAGGTTTAGATAAAAAAAATATTCTCGTGGAAATTAACTTTCAGGACTTATTTAAACATTGCAAAATGAAAAACAAACCAGAAAATAATACCCCTGAGCTTGCACATCTCAGCCAAAAAGAAAATGGCTGCTTCAGTGATAAGAACCACATAGTCATTTCCTCTGTTATTTGCGCCAAACTATTAATGCTGGCTGTTTAGAATAATTGTTTCAACACACAATATTTATAAATCAAAGCTTTATTTCAAATATTAAATGTATGTAAGAAATAATAAAGTTTAAGAAGCATCAGCGTTTAACTCGCATTGAAAAACGTATTGCGAAGGAGAGGGGCGTGGTATACGTCAGGCACGAATGACGTCAAGCCAATCAGAGATCGTTTCTCCTCGCGGCACTTTTGGGGCGATTAAAATGCTTAATAAGTAATTAAATAATTTTTTTTTGCGGAAAATAAATTGGATTTTCGAATTTAGGAGATCATTTTTGATAAGATAGCATAACAATTTGGAAAATTTAAAAGATGCTGTAGTTGTCCATTCGACTTCCAGTAGCGATTGCAATTCCGATCGCCTCGAAGCGATTGCAATGGTGTTTCACTTGAATTCGGCCCTAAGTTATAAGCGAGTGCAAGCTGCAATGTTGTATATCAGCTTACTTTAAAGACCATTATATGCATTTTAATTTGATATGAAACTTGAATAATTTTCAATAGAATAAATGTTTTCTCAAAATTTTTAGAAGTAAAAAATTCAAAAAATTTTAAGCTTGTAGTTATGGTTCATCAATGAATAATGCGTTTGGGTTTCTGGACTACGGTGTTTATTATTTACACTTTACACTATGTACAAAACAGTTTTCTCGTTTCAAAGATGATCAGTTCTCCAATGCACCAGATCAGCACTATAATATACACAAATTCGCAGTTCAAGTTCTCTGTTCGTGATTCGTATGTTTCTTACGCACTCAGGCTCAAGCCTCCCGGTGCCGCAGTTTCTTTCACTTTCGAGACCAAGTCCCCGAAGTTTCATCCACCACTCGGAGATCCCTCCTCAGCCTCGTTTCACTCGATGCTGCACAAATTGGGTCTCTCCCCTCCTCTCGGGTGTGGGTCGTATTTATGGGGGTGCCTTGACCTTCGGTCAACGGGCGCGCTAGAGGACGCACGTACGCAGATTTTGCCATCACGTACACCATCGTTCGCTCACGTACGCCCTCCTTGGGTCACGTAGCCCGTCAACCTAGGCCTAACCTGACACCCCCCACCCAAAACTGGCTACTGGGCGACCAGCTCTGTAGACAGTCCAGAGGAGTCACTAGGGTAGCCCCCACATCTATCTCTCTCTGAGAGCTTCCCTTGTATGTTACCATCGTCATTACCTTCTTGCACCGCCAATCTAGATAATGCATCGGCATTTTGATGCAGTTTACCCTTTCGGTGATTGATCTTTAACTTGAATCTTTGCAACGCGAGAGCCCATCTCTGTAATTTCGGACTAGGAGATGCATTCTGGGTAATAAAGGTCAACGGATTATGATCCGTTATCAATTCCACCTCAGCCCCAAATGTCCACACTTCAGATTTCTTTAATGCCCACACGGCCGCATAGGCTTCTCTCTCGGCCACTGCCCAGCGCCTCTGCGCCTGATTGAATTTTACGCTAGCAAACGCAATGGGGTGCACCTTCTCATCCTTCCTCTGGGCGAGACACGCGCCTGCTCCTATATCGCTCGCATCCGCATATACTACGAACGGACGCCCCACCTCTGGCGTGTACAGAGCTACCGCTTTGCATAACAGCTCCTTCAATTTTTGAAACGCTCTCTCCTCTACCTCCGTCCATGGTATGTTTATAGGAACCCTACGTTTCGTCAATTCGGTTAGCGGTAACGCAACTTCCGCGAAATTTGGAACGTAATCCCTATAATAGTTGAAAAGTCCTAGCGCACTTTTTAACTCCTTCTTCGTGGTCGGGGACTTTAATTTCGCTACTGCTTTGACCTTTTCCGCGTCAGGTTCATGCCTCCCTGAGCCTATTTCATGCCCCAAATATTTCACCGATCTAAGCGCAAATTTACACTTTTTTAAATTTACAGTTAAACGCTTGTCCTTTAAAGTAGCTAGTACCGCGTCTATATGAGCAAAATGCTCTTCTATCGTCCCTTTCATAAAAATCGCTATGTCATCTATGTATGCTCTCGCATATGACTTATGGGGTTCCAGGGTTTCATTTAAAACTTTTTGAAAAGTCCCTGAACTACCTACTAGGCCAAAAGGCATGACTAGCCAATCATATACCCCTCTATGTGTCATAAATGCGGTAAGGGGAATTGCTTTCTCATCTAGAGGTATCATCCAATACCCCTTCAGCAAATCCAGTGTAGTTATATAACTCGCCTCCGCCACCTTATAAATTAACTCTTTCGCATTTTCCATTGGAAAAGCTGGCGCGTCAGTGATGGAGTTTAACGCCCTATAATCTACGCATAGCCTAATTTCCCCGTTGCGTTTCGCAACGCATACTATTGGATGTGCTTCAGCACTTTTACTAGGCCGTATTAATCCTTCTTCCAACAAATCCTGTATTTGCTTATCCACCGCGTCCTTCAGCGCTTCAGGAACTCTATATCTGTGAATCTTCCCTAATTTCTGCCCTTCCTTTAGTTTTATTTCGTGGCTACCCACATGCGCTGTTTGCAGCTTGTTTTTGAACAATTCTTTATGCTTGAACAGAATTTTCTCTATTCTTATTTTCTCCTCCTTACTTAATCCTGAACAGTTGTTTTCAATAATGCCCCCTATTTCTCCTATCTCTCTACAGTCAGCTTTCGTAGGTACACAGCTGATTTCTCCCATTTCTGACTGTGCTCCATCTGACTCCGTAGTGGTTTCGCTTTCTTTTTCTCCCCCGTCAGCATCAACAGTGCAAACCCCTATCTGTTCCCTTTCTTTTGCCTCCACCTTCACCTCATTGCTTTCTCCCTTGGTTGGACAAAGGCGCTCTGCCTGTCTTACTAGAGTTTCGTAATCTCCGGGGGTTAGCAACAAATTGCCGTTTAACTTCGGGGTACTGGCTACCGTGATGTACACTTCTGGTTTTAGTTTCTTACTATATTCATTATCTAAGCTTACTGGAATATTTATTAAGTCAGCCTCAATATGTTTCCTAAAGGCAGGTTGCAACAAAATTTTCCCATTAGGGTTTGCATCCCTTTCTTCCAATAATCTTTCATTAACCACAGTAATTTGTGCGCCACTGTCAGTAATTCCTTCTATTTGCTTATTTCTATAATTCACTTTAATTTTTATTAGATCTGACGCTACCTTTGAATTACCTTTCCCTCTATTTTCCATCAAGTCCTTGCGTACCCTAGCTATAACCTTATTATCGTCATTTTTCCTATTTAATGATTGCTGCCCTTTACTATAGTTTTCTTCCACTATTTTAACTTCTTGTGCTTTTATCCTCTCTCTATTTTCTTGACAAAATTTCGCTATGTGCCCTTCAAGTTTACATTTGTAGCATATTTTTACTGGGTTATTCTTTCTTTCCCATTTTCCAATCGCTTTCTCTTTCGTTTCGGTATACCCTTTATTTTTATTCAAGTACGTACTTTCACTCGCCTTCTCATGTATCTCTGCTAAGTACGCTGCCTCACTTACTTTAAACACGTCCTCTTTCTCCTGTAGCCCAATATATTTTTTGGTCTCCCAAGGCATTTCCGCCTTTAATCTATCCAAAACTACAATATTGTTGATTTTTTCGCTTGTTTCTGCGTTTTTGCTTTTCAGGTAAAAAGCCCACAGTGAATTTAATCTATTCCCAAACTGTGTCCAAGATTCATTTATCCTCTTTTTCGCGTTATCAAATCGCTTTCTATATTCATCTGGAGTTAATCTATTGTGCTTTAGTATCTCCTCTTTTATTTTTATATACTTGTTCAGTTCTTCAGCCTTTAAATTCACAAATAATGGCCTCACCAAATGCCCAAGTAACGGTACGACTAGCCGCCCCTGTAACTCTTCCGGCACATTCTGCGACGCAAACACGCCTTCTATTGTTTCGAAAAACAGAGGCAAATCTCCTACGTCCGAAGGTACAGGTCGGATCAAAGATTTCAGTACTCTATGGTACCGCTCTAAATTGTCCTCCGACGAGCTCCCCGTTTCCCTCTCTCTATGTTGGTGATTATTTCCTGTTTCTAGTTCTAGCTTTCTAATCTCTAATTCTTTTTCCTTCAAAGCTATTTCTTTCTCCCTTAATTCAATCTCCCTTAATCGTAGTTGGATTTCACTATCCCTTTCCCCGTCTACTGGCATCTTGGTAACTTTTCCCTGACTCCTCAATACAGGTGACATGCAAGGAACCCCCAAAAAAAGACAGATAAAATTTGGGGACTTACCCTACACCATACGCTAGACTGGAACACACACTGGGACGGGGTCCTCCACTCGTTTGCACTGCTCCCGGCGATTCTCTCGTCAGCGCCTTCTCTTTCTCCTTTGCACAGCTGGTGGGGTCCGAGGTCCTCCAATTGTTTCTCCGGCGTTCCCTTCCGGTCGTACACTTTCTTCCGTAGATGCCTAGGGTCGAGAGCTTGACCCTCCTTTTTGCTCTGACGTGCTCAGTACTTTTTCGTTCCTGCAGTTTCCTTAAAGCATCCAGCACCACCGTTTTCCCAAACGCAATCCTGCCTATTGCGCCAGTTATGGTTCATCAATGAATAATGCGTTTGGGTTTCTGGACTACGGTGTTTATTATTTGCACTTTACACTATGTACAAAACAGTTTTCTCGTTTCAAAGATGATCAGTTCTCCAATGCACCAGATCAGCACTATAATATACACAAATTCGCAGTTCAAGTTCTCTGTTCGTGATTCGTATGTTTCTTACGCACTCGGGCTCAAGCCTCCCGGTGCCGCAGTTTCTTTCACTTTCGAGACCAAGTCCCCGAAGTTTCATCCACCACTCGGAGATCCCTCCTCAGCCTCGTTTCACTCGATGCTGCACAAATTGGGTCTCTCCCCTCCTCTCGGGTGCGGGTCGTATTTATGGGGGTGCCTTGACCTTCGGTCAACGGGCGCGCTAGAGGACGCACGTACGCAGATTTTGCCATCACGTACACCATCGTTCGCTCACGTACGCCCTCCTTGGGTCACGTAGCCCGTCAACCTAGGCCTAACCTGACACTTGTGTCTTAAAAATATTTGAGAAAAATGTACTACTTTTAATGTATTTTCCAAAAGTTTTTCAAAATGGGATCATGAATAGATAAAAATCAACAGGAAAAATTTAAGAACACTTATTCTCCAAATTTTTCCCAAAACTTTTGTTTTGAAATATTCTAACTCAGATTTAATGAAAGTTTCTGAGTTAAAAATAACAAACTTTGAAGAGAATTACATGTACTTTAATGAAATATGTATCTTAAATAATTTTCAGAAGTAACTTTTTTTTTCCACTAAGCTTTAATATTTTAAAATTTTCAAGCTAAGGGTCCTCTAAAAATTTTGAAAAATTGTATTATTTCTTTTGTGTTTAAAATGTATTTCAGTGAATAAATTCAAAGTATTTCAGAGTGGGAGCTCGAAGGGATGAACAGTTACAGCACTTAGTCAGAAAATTTTGAAAAAAATTCTATCAAGTGTCCTACTTTATTTGCTGTAATGGCTGATCTTTTTACGGTCTCACTCTGGAAGTTTTTGAATATAACTATAAAAATAGGAAAAGTCACAAACATTTTCAATCTCAAAATTTTTGAATTTTAACATGTTGTGAAAAAACTCCGCCCCCCAAAAATTATTCTAATTTAATTAACTGTCAAATTAGAGTGCATGAAATTAGTTTTAAAAGGAGCTATTATACAATAAAATATACCATGTAATTCTGATTAAAATTTTATTCTTTCCTTTTTTTTCTTATGATCAAACTATAAAATTTGTAATTATTTTTAACATAGTAAACTATTTGTACTTTTCTTCCTGTTACAATGTTCATTAAAATTATGTATGCTTGTATTATCTAGGTTACATTCCTGGGATGATCAATTTAGGCAATTCATGCTTTCTTAATGCTGTTCTTCAAGCCTTGGCTTCCTGTAATTCTTGCATTATGTGGCTCGAGGAAATAGTTTCTACTGCATCTGAATCAATGTCTGAAAGTTTAGTTTTGATAAAATCGCTTGCGTCTATTCTTAACAGTGAGTTGGGTTGTCATTTATAATATCATAATAAGATTTTAAAGTAATGATCTATGTTGCTGTATAATTTATTGTGATGTGATACAAAAAGTTGAGTTTATTGTCCTTGAGTGAGTTCCGCTGTCCTCATTCTCACCGGCCAGAACAAGGACAGCGGTAGCTCGGCTAGCCTCAACAAACCAGGATCGAGAAGCACAGGCGTTCATCGGCCAATAGCAGTTGAGGACGAGGAAGGCACTTCCCTGATAAATACTACAAACACTTCAGAAACTGCATCAATCTTCCCTGGAAGCTTCCTCTCGTCAACGCTGCTAAAGATGGCCTCCGCAGATGCGGCCGAAACATTTGGGACAATACCACTCGGACAACAGCCCGGAGTCTTCTAATTATAAATATTTGCATTGTTTCAAACAACTGCAATCACATGTGATTGTAATTGTGTTTATTTAATTTGCACCTTTTAGCATGCTGGCATCTCAAACCCCTGGCAGTCTGCATACTAGGGGTGCGACATCGAAGGCAAAACATCGATGTTTCAAGACATCGATGGTATTGATACATCGACCAAAAATATCGATGTTTTCAAACATCGATGTTTCAAAACATCGATCTTTTTTATAAAAATTACTTACACAGTTGAATGTACAGTAATACAGTAGTTTCCCAATACATTGCGCCTCTTTATATCACTCAATTAGATTTATCTTTTGTCTCCTGAAAACATCAACCGTATGATATCGATGTCATTATAGAAAACTTTTTTAGTAAGATAGATACTGCAATTGTTGATTAACTGTATAGCTTTTATTTATGTCATTTTTTTTGTCGAAATGTAAAACACCGTTATCGAAAAAATTTCTAAAGCAAACGAAAAACAACGATGTTTAAAAATCGTTGACCGTAAATCATCGGTAGTAATTAAAAAAAACTATTTCAATACAATAGATATTGCAATTGTTAAAGATGAATCCTTTTATTGCGTATTTTTATTGCTTATTGCTGAAGCGTTAAACAGACATTGAAAGAAAAAAAACATCGAACGTGAAACAGTGATCATTAAAAGACATCGACCTTAAAATATCGATGGTAACTATCAAAATCGTCTTCTAACGAACGATATAACTTTTGGCCGCATATCTTAATGATTTTTTTTTTTTGCTTGAGTATAAAACATTCACATAAAGAATAATAATGAAATAAATAAAATTTAAAAAATATGGTGAAAGCAAATTAGGCATGTTTTAGAAACATCGAGAGCAAAACATCAATAATAATCATAGAAAATGTTTTTTTATTGAGATTAATACTGAAACTTCTGATTAAGGATGAGAACTTCTTAATGCGTCTGCATATCCCACATTTTTATCAAGCTTTTTTTTATAGATTATAAAACATCGACATCGAAAAAAACATCGAACCCAAACATCGATGTTGGGAAAACATCGACTCTCAAACATCGATGGTAAAAACATCGACATCGATGTCGCAGCCCTACTGCATACTACACTTTGGGGAACTCTGCTAATTACAACATGACTTATTAAAAGTGTAAAAAAAAAAAAGAAAATAGAGCTCTTAAAATAATTTCTGTATTGCTTATTTACTAGTTCACGTCATAAAAATTAATTTCAGTGAATGGATTTTCCTTGATTTCTTTTTCTTTTTGAAAAGTACATAGCAAAACAAATGGTACAGTTTTAAATACATCATTAGGAATAAATCCGTGAGTTTTGAAATTAACTTTGGACCAACCATTAGAAAAATAAATGCTGACTTACCAAGGTAGTCAAGTTCCTGGAGTTTTACTGTTATTCGGCATGACTCATCATTAATTACCTTTATGGTATATAGGGTGCGTCATTGTAAATATAACATTCAGTGCATAAAAAGTGTTTAGGTTTTCTTCTCTTCAAATCAATTTGTAAATCCTCATATGAGCTTTAGAACAATTACTTAAACACAAAAAATGTTTTCGCAATAAAAAAGCAATGATTAGTAAATAAGTATGATTAGGAAGATCTGATATATTTTAATGGCTTTAATTAACCGTATTATAAAGATTTAAGTACATTTTTGCAGCAATTGTTTTTCGGAAATTGGCAATGGGAAGATTTTGGCATGTCAGAGTTAGGAATCAGCATTATGAGTTAACCACCCTACATTGTTGATATTGGCTTCTTGAATTTGCACTTCATTGTTTTGCATATAGATTTTTATTATTGAGGAAGAACTTAGCTACATCATGTTATTTATTTTAAAATGAAAGTGGAATAAATGTATCTCCTCTTAAGCTGTTATGTGGTATAAAACATTTCTTTGCATGTCACTAAGTTCTACCATTTGCTTTTAGGCTTAAATAACAGTGAAGAAATTTGTAATGCTGCAAAAGTCATCGAAGCATTACGCAGCCATCGATGGGTTATCACAAATGAAGAACAGGTATTAGCTCACCTTTTTATTAATCTTTTTATTAGGACACTAATACAGGAAAACCTCTTTAAATTGGCATATGTGGGAAACTCAATTATCCCAAATGCATGTTTTCTCCACGGTTCAATTTAAATAGGTAAAAAATTGGACAACTTGATGGGTGTCTACTGAAATCCTTAGTCTTCTATGCAGGGCCCTCACGCTAAGCATTTCCTACCGTGCCAAGGTAATGAAATCATAAGTCTGGCAGAGCAAACTCTGGTTAGACAAAAAGGAAATTCACCAAAGTTTCTGCAGAAAAAAAAACATTGATCGTCAAAATTATGTCAAAAGATTGTTATAAATCTTGCTGGAGATCCCCCCCCCCCCCACATCACACACAAAGAAAACAAATATCTTATTTATCTTTAGTGTATGCTGCATCTTTAAAACAAGTGTTCTATGATACTTTCTAAAACAGTAATTTGTTGTCTTCGTTCTTTAAAATTAGTCGTAGGCTTGGGTAATATATTTTTAATTAGGTAGGCTAATTCAATGACTAACAATTTAATATCCTTAGCATGGGCCCTGGTTATGCTTTATAGTATTTAATCACAATTTGTCTTGAACATTTTTCTGACCATTTGCTATTTCTTTCACTTTGTCTTTACCGGTTCCTAATTAACCTATAGCCAATGGCAGTGCAACTGTTGTAACCTTCATATTCCTCTGCTGTGTTGAGTCACTGATGCTTTTTCTGTATTATTTTAACTTTTCCATTCATATATTTTTGATTCAACAGTTTAAATCATCTTCTAAATTCTTGTGTTTTTCTAGTATTGTTAAAAATGTATTAAACTTAATTTAGTGCATTTTTGTCCAGAGTCTTTTGAAATTTTTGTCCTTATTGATTTCACTCATTTGTAAATATTGTACACAATTGTGTCTAGTAGGTAGTAACTTCATAATGATGTATTGTTGTCTCACTTTTCTCCTTAAAAAAGTATCTAAGCTACATTTTTTTCGAGAGAACTGAACACCCATGCACTTTTCAATCTGCTGTGTTTGATTTTCATACCTTCATAGCGAAGGTAGTAGTTCTCAAGTCTGTCAAATACTACCACCTGAAATAATATCACCAAGACATTCCTTCAGCATATCTTTTGGTGCTAATAAGTTGAGGGATGATTGTACTCCAGAGAAAGTCTAAATTACCAGAATTTTCCTTATTTGTGATCCAAAAGTTTCTGTGTGCCCACAATCTTTCAAGAGTCTAGCATCACTATTTATGGTTGAAATGTATGCAGCTAATAAAGTAGTTGTGCCATTTTTTTTTTATCAATCAATGGTTTTCAGCAAAAATGTAGATGACATAGGTGTAAAACATTTTTATTGTTAAGGTGAAAGGAGGGAAAATAACTTTATGTCTATAAAAACTTTAATTGATTTTGATATATTTTGGATTTTTAAAATTCTTGTCACAATCGCTCCTTAAAACTTGACTCTAATAATATTAGTACCTTTCTATTGTTGCCTATTTTTAACTGAAAAGAAAATATCTGTACCTCAGAACCAGACTAACGTAAGTCCATTTTCGTCATTTTTCGGTAGAGGGGAAAAATGATTGTTGAATACATCGTTTTTCCCCTCTACTGAAAAATGACGAAAATGGACTTACGTTAGTCTGGTTCTGAGGTACAGATATTTCAATTAATAAATAGAACCAAAATATATTTTAACGCATATTTCTTCATGCTCCTGATAAGTTTTAGCAACAATAATCCTTGTTTGACTCTATTTCACACTAAAAATTAAATTGTTATGTATATGAGTAAAATGTACATTTTTGCAGGATGCTCATGAGCTTTTTCATGTATTAACTACAACAATAGAGGAAGAATTGGTGGCCCAAAAACCTGTATTGTCTCTGTTAGATGCTGGAAAACTGGAGGTATATTTCATGCTTTTATTTGTAGATTTATTAATTTGAACTGCCATTTAGGTGTACATACTGTATAAATTTAAAGCGAGTAAGTGCAATGTAATGTTGTAGACCATATTTTGAATTTTTGTAATTTTCTCTTATACAGTTTTATATTTTATTAGTGGTGTACTGAGTACTTGATAAATAAGAAAAAGGTTGTGACTAATTTGGATCAAGCAATACTTAGGAAAAAAATAAAAAATGCTATGAAATTTTTTTTTTCTAAGTCATTGTATTCAGAGGCGTAGGAACGGGGTGGCATCGGGGCAGATGCCAAGAGCGCCAAAATTGGGAGGGGCGCCAAATAAGCACTTACTCCACTAAAAAAAAAAAAAAAACGAGTGGAGGAAGGGAGAAAAAAAAACGAAGTAGAGGAAGAAAAAAAGATGAATGTACTAAAATCGAAACGGTGTCCCGCCAGGCCTTCCTCAAGAGCAAATAATAAAAATATAAATAATAAAACATAAATAAATAAAAACAAGACAAACGTAAGGCGCCCTAATTGAGAACCTCCTCCTTGTAGTCAAGTCGGTGAAAAAAGTTTGCAACAAAAACATGTCAATTCATAAGCTTCCTAGGAAAGAGAAAGGACAAATAAAAATAACAATCAAACAATATATTAGGACTGCAACAAGGCACAAACTTCACGAGAAAAATAAAAGGTAAACAAAATTATTGAGTGACATGTGGCAGTAAGTTTTTTTTTTTTTTTTTTTTTAAAGAGGGAAAAAGAAAGAAACTATAAAATAAGAAACACGAAAGTTGGGGCGGCATCTGGGTAAATATATAAAAAAAAAAACCTATGCAAAATTGGGGCGCCATCGGGACATAGCACTTTTAAGAAAAAAGTAAAAATAAAATAAAAACCAAGCAAAATCGTTTTCGGCAACGAAGAAAACTGAAAAACGGGTTCAAGCGAAAAACGGGTTGACAGCAAAGTTAGGGCGCCATCGAAGTACAGATTTCACTAAATAGCAATAGTTGGCAAAAATCACCCCAATGCTCAAAATAACACCACGCTTCTAAAACTTTTTTGATCCGCAGAACGGTAAAATATTAAAAAAAAATTTTGTTTTTTGACAAAAATGTTTACTAGATAGTATAGACCGCAGATCGGTTACATTTTACATGTGTTAATCAGAAGATTTTTAATTTGAGCTATTTAAACATGCTACAGCACAAAAATGATGTTCTCAAGGCCTCGATTACATACTTATAGTTAATTTAAGTTTTCAGAATTTGATTCAAGAAAAAATAAATAGTCAACATAAAACATAAATGGTAAAAAATCATGGTGTATTTAGTATTTTGTACCTTATATGAATTAAGGGATGCCTGGAATGCATTGATG
>JAXGGA010011884.1:0-40727 GCA_038373865.1 Uloborus plumipes | reverse complement strand
TAAAATAATTCATTTTATCTCTCTTTTCAAACAAATTTTATTCTCGAGCCCAACCATTTTAGAATCGTTTGGCTTGCTTTACTGAAGGTAAGCCTTGAATTCCTGGATTCTAAAAACAGTTGTTACAGCTCTCCTGATGATCGTAGAAACTTCGAAAAAACTTCATTTTGTGCTAAAAATTTCAAGCTTTCGAATGACATAAGACTTGAAAATGTGTATGAAATATTTCCTCCCTATTTTATCGAATTTCCACTAAGAATTCGAATAGAAAAAGAACGAAATGGAATTTTCGCAAAATCGCTTCGAGGTGCAAAACTACATGCTACAAACTAATTTTGTGCCAAGTGGCATGAAAATCGATCGAACGGTTTTGGCACTACGCGCGTAACAGACAGACAGAAAGAAAGAAAGAAAGAAGGACAGACAGACCCACCTTCAGCTTTATTATTAGTAGAGATTTTTTATTTATTTATTTATTCACTTATTTTGTGTGTGTGTGTGCTTGGAAGGTCTGTAAGGGAAAAAACGATTTTATTCTGCACATAATTAGTACTTTCAAAAAATTAATAATACGTAAGAAATAATTGTTACAATTTAAAAAAATAAATAAATAATATAAAAAAAATAAATATAATAAAAAGAGGGGTAAAAATAAAAATAAAAAAGCACAAGAGGGTTGTGAAAAGTTTTTTTTTGGGGGGGAGGGGGAATTTGCGCCATTGATCTTGGGGAGATGGGCACCCCTGGTTTAACTATTACGTTGTTGTCATCACGACATCTTTCGAAAGATTCACTTTTTTAAAACTACAGAAGGGCTCTTGGAGCTTTTGGCACGAAACCCTGATTAGCACTAGTTACTATCTGGAGTCCCCATCTGTACAAAAGTTTTTCTCTGAATCCTTTCATTATCTTCCGAATTGCAGATTTCAGGATTAACAAGAGGAATGTTCAATTGTACCACGATCTCTTAAAGCAACTGGCACCAAATTGAATCTCGCCGGTCAGAACATTATGAAATTGAAAATTTTCTCCATGAGATTTGAAAACAACTAAAAGGAAAGAAAATTACAAACCATGGATTGTTGTTATCAAAACCACAAGCTCATTTTTTCAAACAAAGTTTTCATTTGTATTTTAGAAACCAGTTGCTGACCATTTGACTCCAAAGCTGTACAACAATTGTTCCTAGTATCAAATGAAATCTGCCAATTGTTTTGAAAGGCTCCAGAACATAGCATTCGATTCACAGCGTTAACCACAACAACGTAACCCACATGGATCCTCTACACCGGCCCGATGCGGCACGCGAGCCGTTAGTTGAGCACCACGGTTTTAGATATAGAAGACAGAAATGGAGAGCAATAAATATGGTATTCGCGTATTCATGGCACCCAGTATTAGAGATGTTAAAAGAAATAAATTCGCATTGACTGACTTTGAGTAAATGTACAAAGAAGTGATAAACTAAAATGAAATCGCCGCCTACCTTCAGAAGGGTGACGAAGTTCTGTTTATCAGCTGGAGCTCCACCACGATTAGCTGGGTATTCCCAATCGAAGTCCAACCCGTCGAAGTTGTACTTTTTGCAGAAATCAACAACACTCTTCACGAATTCGGCCCTGGATGAAGGGTTGGCGGCCATCTGGGAGTACTTGGTTGATCCTTCGTTCCATCCTCCGATGGCAATCAAAGTGCTGAGATGAGGGTTGTTGTTCTTTAGGTTGTTGAACCTCTCGAAAGCCCCTGAAGAATGAGAAATATATTTTAGTTTATTATTATTATTATTTAGGTTTTTAATTGAGTAATTCGTTGTTAGCAACCTAATTTTCTAAATAACTAGGTGATCCCACGCAGAGCATCTGCACTCTAGTGCCTCCTTTTTGGCATAAACAGCAGTATACGCTTGATCTGATCACTTTGGGGGACAATGATTTTCATAACGATAGCCGATTGATAACAATAGACGTAGCACGAAAGTAAATAAATTGACCAATCTATGTCGGGTAAACTTCTGGCTCGGTTAATTAAAGAGATGCATGGATATTTTTGATCAATAACAATTCAAGACTTGAATTTTTGAGTTGTCATGTCTGAGGCACTTTCTGTCAACAAGTTTCCTGATCAACCTTATCTTGGGCATGCAAAGCAATTTACAATCGTTTCAGAGGAAACCTAACCTCTGTTTCGAAGACTGGTAACATTAAACAATGTTGTGACCACATAAAAGAATGTAGCAAATCAATACCGAATGAGTTTGTTTGTAGCTTGTTGGAGGAAATTACTGCTTAGCACAAAGTCCACAAAGACTTGATTTGAATGGTGCTCGTGCTGAGTATTATGGAAGTTATATGTGCATTAAAGAATCAGTTTTAATTTAAGTACTTTTGTTTCCTTGGTGGATATATACAGATGAATATAACGAATATGAATTGATAAGTTGTACATTCAACAGCATAACAGAGACAGCCAACTCGGCTGGGCGAGTAACTAAAATGCTAAATTAAAAGCTGACAAAAGAAAAAAAATTGGCGAATAAGGGCGGGGGAACAAAGCTCTTGCAAACACCGTATGTATAGTAAGATAAATTTGAATAGAGTTAGAAGTTGTATTTCGGGCGATGCTAGAATGGCGGCCAATCATATAAAAAAAGAAAGTTCGTCATTGTATGACGTGAAGCATGCACGTGGACGTGTCTAAGATCGGGAAATGCGTTACATGCATATAATTAACTTTTGTGTCCTTGCAAATAAATGTAAGAAACCAAAAATTAAGAACTGGAATTTAAGTTACGAAAATTAATGATTTATTTTGAAAAATCCCAACAGAGTTTCATAAAAATAAGCTAGTGATAAATTAAACCACAATCTCTCTCTCTCTCTATATATATAATATACAGGGTGTCCACTCCAATCGTGGACCAATAGGTAATTTCTAAACCGTTAGAGATAAGCATATAGTTTATTTAGGAAAAAATCTCCAAATTACGGAAGGAATTTTGGGTCGATTCAATGTTTTTCAAAAAATCAAATTTTGAAAGAGTTACGAAATTTAAATTTTTATACAGCCCCCCAGTCCTATCAATCATATTTAGTAAAACATTCTTGACACTGTAACGTTCAAAACTAAAAAAAAATCACTCTTCTACGACAAAAATTGACCGAGTTATGACGTTTTGAAAAATCAAGATTTTGAAGGATTTCGCATACGGTTCCTAAAGCGATCTCTCTATGACGTCATGAAACAATGCAAAATCTTGATTTTTCAAAACGTCATAACTCGGTCAATTTTTGTCGTAGAAGAGTGATTTTTTTTTAGTTTTAAACGTTACAGTGTTAAGAATGTTTTACTAAATATGATTGATAGGACTGGGGGGCTGTATAAAAATTTAAATTTCATAACTCTTTCAAAATTTGATTTTTTGAAAAACATTGAATAGACCCGAAATTCCTTTCGTAATTTGGAGATTTTTTCCTAAATAAACTATATGCTTATCTCTAACGGTTTAGAAATTAGCTATTGGTCCACGATTGGAGTGGACACCCTGTATATCTTATAAAAGTGCAAAAGATTTACAATGCCTAGAGAGATTCCGATAATAACCAAAGCCATTCATAAATGAAAGATACCAATAATGAAATTCGCACACCTTAGTCATGTTTGTAAAGCGCTACTTTGCAAGTTGCTTTAGTTATTGTTAATGAGATTATTTTAGCAAAAGTATTGCAACTTTAGGTCAGAAAAAACCTTTTTAAATATTTAAAAACTCCCCATTTGAATTTTGTAACATCACAAGATTTCTACATTTTCTATACTTAATAAAATATTACAATGCATGTCGGGATATTTCCACGATTTCGTCAGAATTCAAGAGTAGTTTCTTAACAGTCACTTAGAAAAATTTGGGCACTACCAACGCCTCTTATATACTAAATGCCTACTACATTTGCTTCGCTAAGGGCGACATTGGTTCCACTTTGAGCGCCACCTTGCAGCAATCCGATGATGCCGTTGTTATGGTGATAAATTCGAACAATATTCGAATTAAAGTTTTTGATTGGCTAATTTTTAAATTTAAATTTTGAAATCAACCGATTGTGAATGTCTCTTGTCTTGGAGAAATCCGATAGATAGCAGTACGTCGTGAACCAATGGAAAAATTTTGCTCTGTGCTAAAAACCAGAAAGCAGCAGGCATTTAGTATTTCGTTTCGTTTCGGGCTATATGACTAGGCTTTTGATGAGGACTACAATCTAGTGTTTTGCCTCCGTTACATATGATTTTTATTACATATATCTTGTACAGACAATGTATGAAAGAGTTACATCACAAAGGAAGGAAAGTACATCCAGAGCGAGGGTGGGAGTCGAACCCACCGTCTCAGAGTTATCGGCTATACACACCTTACACCGCTCGGCCACTGAAACCTCTATTTAATATTTAGGAGGCGTTGGTAATACAATGAGCTGGTTACAGTATTGCCAACTTATTCTGTAAGATAAAAAGTAGAAAACTGTTGCTATAAACCTTGCTAAGCATTGATCTTTTTTCAGATTTTTTTTAAAGACCAAATACACTTGAAAACATTAAGTCGTTAAAAGTTGACCCACATATTTAAAAGTTATCCTAAATGACTGATGAGATATTCATACAACACATTTTCTCCGTTCGTGGAACATTTACTCACCGAGTCCCCAGTTTTCCTTCAGGTCCAGGTATGGATCGTAAACAGCGATCTTGTTGCCGGAGAGCTTGGCGAAGCCGTAGATCAGATGGGTGCAGAGGCTGGCGTCAATGTGCTCAATCAGAAACTTTCCGTCGCCATGACGGTAGTTAGCCCAGCTTCCCAAATAGCACACGACTTTGTACTTCTTGTTGTTGCGGTCTGAAGAAACAAGGTAAAACAAGATGAGACATTTTTATCAGAATTGCTGTGAATTCGAATGCACTAATATCGAAGTAGTGTCATTAGTTTCGAAGTCATTTCATAGGAATTTTCTATGAATGAAAACTAAACGATATAGCCTTAATAGTTGATCTTTCATATCGTGACTTATAATAAAAGTCAAAGCGTCCATCAAAAGTTTCAGCTAGCAATGACACGACCCGTGGGCTACGAGCTAATTACGAAACTGTATCTTAATTATTAAATAGATGCTTTCCTCCCTCTTCAGAACCATGCATATTTTGTAAAAATGGAGGTAACTTGGTTCTGCCATCTATTTGCAGAACTTGACTATTGGAGTCAAACTCCTGCTCTCTAGTGTTTCGGATCTAAACAGTCTAAAAGAGTATTTTTGTCTAAATTTGAATTTATGTTTATTGCACAAAAACTGCGATGTTTGTGAAGAGTAAATAAAATATAGCATTAGTAAATATTTTCTCTCTGCATCAATTTCATTTCACTAGATCCTTTCACTAGAGGTGAAAGGCACAATATTCAGTCTCAAAATCGAGATTAAATACATTTTTAAGCCTTATGACATTAAAAACCAATACAACTGTTATTCTCACCTCCATTTACAGCTGAAAGAAAAGCTGCAGACACCAGCAGTACTAGGCACAGTTCTTTGAGATACATGTTGTCCTAAAAATAAAGTCCATTTAATGACTAATTACAGAAATGTTAATTTCAGGCAATTATAAATTTCACATTTCTTTTGTATACGCGTCCAGAATGATTATGGAGAAAAGGAATTGAATTCATAACATTATAGAACGAGTGGAATAATCTCAGAGCATTGACCGGTACTCAAAAATTAAATTATCGCCTTCCCAGAAAAAAAAATTTGCTGAAAATTAAAGTATGTTTGGAACATGCTTCAATTAGAAGGAAAAGAAATGTGGATTTT
The DNA here is from genome assembly GCA_038373865.1 of Uloborus plumipes. NCBI lineage: Eukaryota > Metazoa > Arthropoda > Arachnida > Araneae > Uloboridae > Uloborus > Uloborus plumipes. The sequence goes on along the minus strand of JAXGGA010011884.1, from coordinate 34,878 downwards.
ATGCAGATTATATTGAAGACAAACCAGATTTCTGTTTTCCGTCTTTTAAAAATCTTCAAAAGCACTTCAAAAACGTTTTTCTCTTTTTTTTTTTTTTTCACATTTTCTGAAGATGATTTTTAGCTGGGCTTCGTGTTTCAATTTGGTACAAAAAATAATTCTGCCAAAAAATCGGTTTTAATTCAAAATCTGGATGTAGGATTATGTTTCTTCAGGCCTTATAATCCTAAGTGGCATATTTTAACCATCAAGATGTTTTCTTGTAATTCTACAGGACTTGTAAAATATCAACAATTACAAAACTTAAGAATATGTTTAAACAATACTTCAGCTGCTTTTTAAAGAAAATCACTCTAAATTAAAATATTAGTTTCATTTGCATAATTAATATAAACTTTCTACACATTTAACTATTTTCAATTAGAAAATGGAAAAACTTGAATAAAAAAGTCTTTTACCTGCGTCCCTGTCCAATTTTCAGCAACGCTGAGAAATCACTGCAGCTGACATTATTTATAATTTTTTATTATCAATACAGTTGTGGTGGCTTTACCACAATCAAAAGAAAGTGATAGTGCTATCTAATTTCTGTTCCTTATAGAGATTTATGTAACAAATTAGATATGCACATTTTTAATGGATTCAGGGCAAGACAGCTTAAATATGAATTTGAAATAACTTTTCAGTAGTTGAATTCTTTTTATGATCTCAAACATGGCAGTAAAAAAGCGGAAGAGTTATTAATAGCCATTTTCTTTTGCGGATGAGAATTGAATTCTACAAAATTTTTATTGCACACTCCATAAAACTGAAAGCTTCAAATAATTTTCTCTCCGATTCATGTCGCCCTTTGACTGACTAGGATTTTCTCTAGGAGAGTTTAATATTGATCATTCTTTAACGCATTTCATAAACTATTTGATTATTGAGTTTTGGAAATTAATTATTTTGCCGTTGAATCAGAAATCATAGTTTTTGCATTGAAAAACGAACAAACAACAAAAAATTTATGAAGTCAAAACCATTCGAATTCGGCAGTCATTCTCAAAAATTAGACTCATGTTCAAAAAAGATATCACAACAGATATATGAAAATTATTCATATCGTGTTATTACGAACTGTGAAATATTTCGTGAACAGTAGTCGGAACAGTGACATTATTCTTCCCGTACATTGGCTTTCTCGCTCCAATTCGTCATTTTGGGATATTAGCAGAGGAAGGAATCATTACAAATGCGTAGTATGCTTTACAACGTATTTAATTGAGTAACGTTTTATAGATTATTTTCCTGAAGATCTAAACTTGGGCATTGTTATACGCATGAAGTTATCGCCCTTATACCGCAATACCGACGGTTATGCCATTCAGAGACTGCAGTTCCATCCCTGTTATGAACTCATCAGCTTGCAGTTGTCAATAACTAAGCTGGAGGCAGAAAACCACTTCTGGAAGCTAAGAGAGTCAAGCAAACTTGTGACTAATCTACTTATATTAAAAACTGAGTATCTTTCTATCTTTCTTTCTATGTCACGCTTCTTTCTCCTGAACGCCAATGAACTGAAAGTCGAACCAGGTATCGATAGATAGGTAATTTTTCAGGCTTCATTAGTTTCAATCTATATAATTATACGATTTTAATTAGCGAAGATATCAATTAATAAGTAGTCAAGTTTAAAGCGATTAAGCCTAATAAATGATTAAATATGAAATCCATTGTTGCATTGCAAAACGTTGTTGCTATGAAACAGTAATAAAAATGATAATGAGAATTTTGAATAAAGGCTTAACACTTTACCGACCGGTAGCGATTCGAACATCCTATGCCCTTTCACCGCCCGCTCAGCTGCAGATCGTCCAATTTCCATTTTATTGTTAAACTATAAAATCCACAGATCGGTTCAAAGTCGATTAATCGACGCCCGGTCGGTAAGAGCCGAAGAGCAAACGTCGAATAATCGACGCCCGGTCGGTAAGCGCTGGGAACAAAACGTCGATTAATCGACGCCCGGTCGGTAAAGTGTTAACTAAATCGAACACGAAACTCATCAGCGGGTCACTTACATAGTATTTTTATCGCTAGCTACTTGTAATATTTTGAAACATTCATTTGTTGAAAAGCCATCTACTTATATTAACAAGAAGTTCTGTCAAGAACTAAACGAGCCTACTTTCCCGTACATCGACATCGGCAATTTAGCATCTAATCAATATTCTCTTGAATATCTGAAACTGAAAATTATGTCAAACCTACCTTTATAACACTTAAAGCTGATTTCTAAAAGCAAAATATACCCTTCTCATCAGATGATCAGGACACGTAAAAAGTAAATAAACGAGTAAATAAAGTTTTGTCGTACCTTTTAAAGAATGTAACTGCTATATAGTTCTTCCGTAGAAAAATTTCACAATCGCTTTCAAATGAAAAAAATAAATAAATAAAAGTACAAAGAACATCAAAACACATTTTATCGAAGAAAGAAAAAAAACCTCGTTCGTTAATAAAATATCTCGAATTTTATTTTTAATCCGTTGCCAGTTGTTAAATATAAGTAAAGAATAAAATGCTCTCGTGAATGAACAATTTTTGTAATCAAAAAAAAAAATATCGTCTGCCAAAAAAAAATAAATAAATAAATAATAATAATAATAATAAATTAAACAAAAAAAATGAATAAATAAACAAAAAATCGTCTGCCCAGTCAGTCATTTTTTTCTGAGCCTGCATTTCCGCCATGTTTGCGGAGTCGGAGTCGGAATCAGAGTCCTCACAGAAGATTTTTCAGAAAAGTACTTTACATACATTTTTTATCAAAACCGTTTTCTTACACATTTAGTTTGAAGGAAATCCGCCTTTAAGTTCAGAATCAACATTCAATTTAAATTTCCCAGCAGGCGCTCATGTTAAAATTTTTTTGAACGGTTCATCATTGAACGAAAAATGGTTCAAATTGAAAAGTGAAATATGGGAATGAGTCTCTCCGAGATCTTTCGAACAAAAAAAGTTTATTCAATTCGGACGGTTCACTTAAAAGTTATTAGGTGGAGAAAGGTTGCTTGAACGGTTCAATGTTGAACGAAAAAATGTTCAAATTGAAAATTTAAATACGGTAATGAAGTATCCTTGCCGAGATCTTTCGAACAAAAAAAAGTTTGTTTAAATCGGACTGTTCACTCAAAAGTTATTAGGGGTGAGAGGTTGTTTGAACGGTTCAATGTTGAACGAAAAATTGTTCAAATCGAAAATTTAAAAACGGGAATGAAGTATTCTTGATAAGATCTTTCGAACAAAAAAAAGTTTATTCAATTCGTACGGTTCACTTAAAAGTTATTAGGTGGGGAAAGGTTGCTTGATCGGTTCAATGTTGAACCAAAAATGTTCAAATTTGAAATTTAAATACGGTAATAAAGTATCCTTGCCGAGATCTTTCGAACAAAAAAAAGTTTGTTTAAATCGGACTGTTCACTCAAAAGTTATTAGGGGTGAGAGCTTGTTTGAACGGTTCAATGTTGAACGAAAAGTTGTTCAAATCAAAAATGTAGATACGGGAATGAAGTATCCTTGAAAAGATCTTTCGAACAAAAAAAAGTTTGTTCAAATCGGACTGTTCATTCAAAAGTTAGTATCGCGGGACCGGTTATTTGAACGGCTCAAAGTTGAACCAAAAATTGTTCAAATCAAAAAATCAAATACGGGAATGAGCTGTACTCGCCGAGATCTTTCCAACAAAAAAAAGTTTGTCCAAATCGGAATGTTCATTCAAAAGTTATTAGGGGGGGACAGACAGACCGACAGACCGACAGACCGACCGACAGACCGACACACAAATTCCCCATCTCAATACCCTACTTTCAAATTTTTAATTTTTCGATATTCATTTTACCTCTTTATTTTTTTAACTTGGCGATATTTTTTGGACTTGGCGATATTTTTTTTAACTTGGCGATTTTTTTTGGACTTGGCGATATTTTTTAGATGCATTAAGCTACTTTTCCTACTTTTTTCGTCTTTCTTTTATTTTTAACGGGAAAGTAGGCTAGAAACTGAGTATCTATGTCTGCTTCTTTCCTTTGAGTGAGCAGAACTTGCTGTAACTTTCCTCACCATCTTGAAGACGCGAAGCATCTCAATAATTCGAATGATTTTTTTGATGCAGGAAAAAAGTGAAGGCGTGAAGCGCCTGTTAGCGAGCCGCCTTGGCGGGGAGTAGTTTCTTGACATTTTCCTCACTACTTTCAGGGCACGAAGTGCCCGTGCAACGCCGGGCCACGTGCGTGCCAACGCCGGGCTACGTCTTGAAATCGAATGAACATTAAATTATATCAAATAATATAACTTCATAATGAGGTAAAAGTTAGAGAAGGGGGACTTATGCATCAACATGCCGCAGGAAGCTAATCGAGCCGCCCTGGCAGCTAGTGTATAATTAACACGCGAACCAGGGCAAGATTTACCTATAAGCAAGTGAAACTCATACTTAAGGGCTCCCTAAAATTTGGGGGCCCACAGAACAATATGTGTTTTGTAATATGTTTTTCATTGACCGTTTTTGTGTTATATTTTAATATAAATATTGTGTTATCATGACAATTGAACATTTGAAACACGATTGCAGAGAAACTTGTGCTTAAACGATTACTATAAGCATCTCGGTGATGATTTTGGAACACATTTCATATGAAAGCCATAAATATAAGGAATGTATTAGTGTAGAAGACAAAACAAATTTTAGATTTTGTTGATTTCTAATTTTTCATACACAAAATTATTTTAAAATAAATAATTAAATTTAAGTTTAAAAAACTAAAAAATACGCTTTTAGAGTTAATCAAACTATAAAGCCTTAAACCATTTCAAATTATAAGTTTACTTGCTCCTTATAATACATCTACATGTAATATAGTTTAGCCTTTAGTACTAATAATAGCATTCAATAACATCAACATGTAATAATATAGTTTAGCCTTTAGTATTAACAATAGGGTCATTCCATGTCAAGTGATCCAACGTTTTTTACCTTACATTTTTGTATTTCTTTCACATTTGGCTCATCAATTGTACCCCTTGAGGTAATCAAAAGTCTCGATTTTTGGATTTTTATCTCTATTATTTTTTCATTTATGAGACTTTGAACTTTGGAAAAACCCTCGTTTTTCCATGGATAAGGGTACATAAAAGGGACCATAACTCGGCACCAAATATAGATAGAACAATTTGGTAAATGGCATTTTAAAGTACGTTAGTTGCCGCTTAATCTGATATGCAACATGACTAATTTGATAAAAATTTTCTTTTTCAAAAAATGAAATTTAAATTTCAAATTTAAATTTCTCAAAAAACATATAATGAATTTTTTTGAAAAAATTCTCAAAAATTCTTGTGTATTTCATCTATGTTTGTACAAATTTTTAGATTGGGATCTCAATGGGATCATATTTTTTTGAATTTTTGAATAAAACTGTATAGGAAAAAAATGATATTTTTTAGATTCTATTTATTTAAATACTAAGTTCTCTTGCTTGTGATGGTCTAAAAAGTAGTGAAAAAACATGAATATGTTTAAAGTGAGCTAGCATGAGCTTATAGATTTGTCAGGTTCACCCCCTCCCCCTTCCTCCCCCGCACAACCACTCTTTTTTAATTCAAAACTGTTCAAAATGTTTAAAAAAAAAAAACTCTTTGATACAAAATGAATAGTAAACTTTTTTAAAGTTGGTAAATGAGTTTCCTTATAACTAGACGAAGTATCCCCCTCCTCTACCCAAATATACCATTAACGCTGTACTATTATGACGTCTAACCTGGGGATTGAATTGACTATTATTTTTACTCTAGGTAAGTGAGCTAGCATTAACTTGTAGATTGGTCAGCTCCCCCTCCCTTCCTTCCTGACCCAACCATTTTCCCCTCAAACTGTTTAAAATGCTAACAAAAAGCTTCTTTGATACAAAATGAACAGTAAACTTGTTTAAAGTTGATAAATGGGCTTCCTTATAACAAGGCAAAGTACAACCCTTCCCCCACCCAAATATACCATTAACGCTATACTAATATGACGTCTCACCTGGGGATTGATTTGAGGATTATTTTCCCCCTAGGTATATATTGTTTTTCAGACGAAGTGTTTCGTTTTCAATCCGAACTTCACAAAGTGTACTTCCATTCAAAATCTGAATTTAAACTTATGGTTCATTTCATCCCCTCCCCCAGCACCAATCTTCAATTTTGAAGGGAGGGAATAAATGGGTCGCCCCAAGATCATAGCAAACAGCAAAATAGCACTGTTTCCCCTTGTTCTCATAATGTTTTCCCATTATTTTTACACAAAACTGAAAAGAAATTAAAGTGTCACGTTATATGTCAGTCCCCATCACTGCCTTTCCTTTCTCTTTTTGGACAAAGCTCATGAGCTAATAGGAAAGAGTAACAAACAGAATAAACTGAAACACTACCAGACATCAGTAGAGACTAAGGCTTTGAAATGGGGTTAGGCAGGATGATAAAAAAAAATAAAAGTTTGGAGCGGAAAGGTAGGGTAAGGGGGGAGGGAGCAATCTGTAAAGAAGTTAAACAACATGTGAGGTTGTGCTCAAAAAAGCAGTGTTTGTTTAATATATTTATATAGATATATCTTGCTGCATTACTTTCCTTTACAACAAAATGAAAAAGAACACAAACGATTAAAAAAATTAAATAACAGCTGCATTAGGGTGGTTCACAAACCTATGGTAAAAAAAAAATCTTGTCCTAGAGGTCACGGCGGTGGCTCATTTTTTTACCTTTATCCACCCTAATACACTGCCAAATTTTCAACCTCCTACTTAAATAAAAAGACGGTGCTCAAAGCGCAAGCAGTTTTCCAGTTTTTATCAATTTCAAACGTTTTTCGGTTGAGCAGCAAAAAAAAAAAAAATTCCGCTTGTTTGCTATCATTTTTGCTGATTCTTATATTCAATGATCCCCTGAATCCTAATATGGCCTTCCTTTCCCCCCATTGCCTCCCACTTTTCGAAAATAGCGCCCCCCTCCCCTCCTATTTTCATCAGATTTCGACAATTTCATAGATATTATTTGGAGGGGAAGGAAGCAGTATATTTACCATTAACATTCTTCTACAGGGCTAGAGAGGTAAAAAGTTCAAAATCATGAACACTTTTCGCAAGTTAGGAGACTCATGGGGGTATTCCCTCCCCCCCTCCGTAAAATATTTAACATTTCATCAACAACTCATTTTTTCCAGCTTCAAAATTTTACTCTTATTTTCTGGTGCAACACAATAATATTGAACTGCTTCTATGACTCCCACGTCCAAAAAATTTTTCAAGCTGTAATTTTTTTTCTAAAATCTTGGAAACATTGCATGTCGTACATATGAGTCGTACTGCAGATTTAACTCAGTAAAGAACCTTTCAGTATTATTTATATTCATTCCAGTTACGTTCGAGTGATTACCGTGAAGGGGAAACGGAGATCATGTTTGGATTTAGTGGGGCATATTACATAAGAAACAGCAAGAATAGTGTCAGATACATTTGAAGTTCATTTTGTGCCAAGCAGTGTTGTTATACTGAAATTTGCTAGAAGTTTTTAAATAAAGCCAAAATATTTAAACTTATTGCTATGCAATTCAACTTTCTATGTACATTAATATATAGATTTTTTTTTTGAGAGAGAGAGACTTTTAGTATTGAATATTTTACTGTCTCAGTAAGGATAAGTACTCAATTTTCTTCAACAGCAGGTGAAAGAAATTGCTTATTGTCCTCATTATTGAAAAAAATTCTGTTGAATTCTTGAATTATTTGAATATTTTCCTCAGCAACGTTATTTACCATTATTTATTTATTTTAGTTTTTTCTTTTAATTCTGTGATTGATATCATATTTGCATTCGTTGGGGCGTAGGACGAAGAATGTTAGAAAATAATCTCTAATATTCATGTTTAAAAACAATCTAATTGTTCTGTACTACACTTGCTATATTTCACATCTTTATTCTTATAATAACTTGTTTTTCTTTCAACTAGAATTTGATACGAAAAACTAAGTCAAACTAATTAATTCACCAGAAAGGTGTCACAAGTACTTTAATAAAACTGTCCTAGTTGTTATTTCAATTTCCAGGTCTTATAAGGGTTTTTTCCAAGTTCAGATATTCCCAGAAGTTTTAATAGCATCTATTAGTGTTCAATCTATTTGTTGTACTGTACAGAAAGGCGCTGAAACTGTAGAAAGTGTTGTACCTAGGTTATTTCTCTCATGATTAAATGAAAAATCTCTTTCTTATATAGGAACATAAATATTTTGAGGCACATAAGAGACTGGATTTTCTCAGATAGGCTCCCTATTTGACTAATAATAACTCAATAATCTCTTTATAATCAGCAAGAGTGATCATAAATTTATCTATAGATTTATAAAAAGCTCACAGTTGAAGCTTCAAACTTGTTTAAGTATTTTTTAAGTTCTATGTGCAACATTCTTTTTTTTTTTTTTTTGTTTGTTTGTTTAATTCTTTGCCAAACATTTTTTCGCTTTAAAGTTATTTAAAAGAATAGAACTTGTGAGGAATATGATGGCCAAAGTAAGCATGAAGTAAATATCTTTGCCTAAATTTCAGATGAGTTCTATGACAGACTAGCTACAACTGTTTATTTTGTGCAATTAGTTTTTATAATTTAATTCATTCTTCTTGTGATACTGTTAGCTCTATTAGTTTAAAACTTTAAATCATGCAATTTTTTCTCTGTATCCCACTACTTTTAAAAACATAAAAAACATTTTGCACAGTTCTTCCACAACTCTATTTTGGCAAGCGTAAGTTTTGAAAATCATAGCACAACATGTAGACAAGTAGTACTGCAATCTACATTGTATGCTGAGATCTACTAAATAATCAATTGTATCAAAGGTGTTGCTATATAGATTCAAACGACTAAGAAACTTTCCAATTGTTTGAGCTAATATTTATGCGTTGGAAAATGAGAATAATTGAAAAAAAAATCTCTTCCAAGAAAATGGTCTCTTTAGTCTGAAAAACTCAAAAATTGCCAAAATTACGAAAAAGCGGAAAAATGAAGGGTGTTTGAGCACCATCTTTCATTAAGAGTAGAGAGCTGAAATTTTAGGGGAGTGATCTCATACATAAATGTAAAAAAAGTAGGGTGCGCCTTGGTCCGTAGCAAAAAAAAATTTTTTTTGAACCACCCTAAGCTGCATACTAGATAATGCGGAAAGATAGTTATGGGGACACAGACATATGATCTGATATTTTGATTTATTTTCAGTTTTGTGCGAAAAGAATAGAAAAAACAATGAGAACAAGGCGAAACAGTGCTATTTTGCTGTTTGTTATGATCTTGGGGCGACCCATTTATTTCCTCCCTTCTAAATTGAAGATTGGTGCTGGGGTAGAAGATGAAATGAATCATAAAGTTAAATTTCAGATATTGAATGGAAGTACACTTTGAAGTTCGGATCGAAAAGAAACACTTCGTCTGAAAAACAATATATATACCTAGGGTGAAAATAATCCTCAACTCAATCCCCAGGTTAGACGTCATATTAGTATAGTGTGAATGGTATATTTGGGTGGGGAGGGGGATACTTCGTCTAGTTATAAGGAAACCCATTTCCCCACTTTAAATAAGTTTACTATTCATTTTGTATCAAAGAGTTTTTGTTTTTTTTTTAAACATTTTGAACAGTTTTGAATTAAAAAAGAGTGGTTGTGCGGGGAAGAAAGGGGTAGGGGGTGAACCTGACAAATCTATAAGCTCATGCCAGCTCACTTTAAACATATTCATGTTTGTTTACTACTTTTTAGACCATCACGAGCAAGAGAACTTAGTATTTAAATAAATAGAATCTAAAAAATATCATTTTTTTCCTATACAGTTTTATTCAAAAATTCAAAAAAATATGATCCCATTGAGATCCCAATCTAAAAATTTGTACAAACATAGATGAAATACACAAAAATTTTTGAGAATTTTTTCAAAAAAATTCATTATATGTTTTTTGAGAAATTTAAATTTGAAATTTAAATTTCATTTTTTGAAAAAGAAAATTTTTATCAAATTAGTCATGTTGCATATCCGATTAAGCGGCAACTAACGTACTTTAAAATGCCATTTACCAAATCGTTCTATCTATATTTGGTGCCGAGTTATGGTCCCTTTTATGTACCCTTATCCAGGGAAAAACGAGGGATTTTCCAAAGTTCAAAGTCTCATAAATGAAAAAATAATAGAGATAAAAATACAAAAATTGAGACTTTTGATTACCTCAAGGGGTACAATTGATGAGCCAAATGTGAAAGAAATACAAAAATGTAAGGTAAAATTTTTCTCAGATTTTGGATCACTTGACGTGGAATGACCCAATAGTATTAAATATATCACTTTTATATTTTTAAAGAAAGTGAATTTTATCTTTTATTCAGAGTTACATACATACTGACAAACCCACATGTGAAACTAGTAAAAGCGTATTAAAAACAAAACCGCCATTAAAGAACAACTGGGAGCTAAACAGAAAAAATTATTAAATTTGTTTAACTTTTTCAGTACAAAAATCCATTGAACAAAACACTCACTCATAAGATTAACAATATTTTTTATTCCTAAACGATGAACTATTTTAATACCTACCTCATTATATGTTAGTTTCTGAATATTTAATTGCATTTTGCAGTCTCATTCTATACACTACCTAACTAGGTTTAATTTTAAAGAAGTTTTAATTTTAAAATAAGTTTCTAATTAAATTAATGTTAAAGGATTCTGTGGGTAGTCAGTTAAGTTAGGTAACATAATTATAGAAGGCACAGACTACAAAAGGGGATTAAGAAACTGTATATAATTAGTTAGGTATTAAAATTGTTTATAGTTTAGTGATTAAAATTAGCCTTTTTTTTGGAGTGGGTGTTTTATTTAGTGGATTTTTGTACTGGATTGTAGAAATTTTGGAAAATATTTTATAACTTTCGATTATTTGAAAATGTTTCATTGTTGTAAAAAATGGTAGTTTTGCATGTTTAGAAGATACCTGAAAAATCAAGAAAAAAATTAATGTTTAAGAGTAATATAGTGCTTTTTAAAAGGCTTTACGCAATGATACCGGGTAAAAAAGAAAAAAAAAATGAGAACATTTTTTTTTTTTTTAATTTTTTTTCATCACCCCAAAAAAAGCTGAAGTTTTATAATTTTTTGGTTTTTCTGGCTTGTTCCTGGATCAGAAGGCATTATTCAATTTCAATATATTTTTCAAAATTTCAGAAGGCTTCACCAAACGTAACTTTTCTGTCCAAGAGCATTAAAATAAAACATTAAAACAAAAATTTTTAAAAATCGCTAAAAACACATGAAAATTTTCATTTTTTCAAAACTTCAGGCTCGTTGCGGGAACGGAAGATATTATCCGATTTCAAAAATTTTTGTTTTGTTTTGTAACTCTTCACCAATCGCAACTTTTCCGCACTATTACGATTCGAAAATGAAAGCTTTGTTTTTTTCGCTCCACCCTAGTGCACATGGAGCAAAATGGCACTTTCAAGGGTACCATAAGTGGCACCCCTTATGGGGTACCGTTGGTGCTACAACGTTTTACCCTTCATTTGCCTTGTGCAATTTGTAGTTTTAACAGTGTAGCTTTGTGCACTCAGTAGTTCCATTTGACGTCATTTTTCATCATTTCTCAATATTAGCACAGATTAATTCTCTGCTCTGTAATTGATACGTGTAAGCAGGCGTTTTCCCAGAATCCAACACCATTCATTTTATTACAGTTCATTTTATTACAGCTTATATTGTAAGGAATTGTAACCGAGATCTAACTTTAAAGCCTCATTTGATATTTGCATACTTGGAAAAATAGTCATAAGATTTTAAAATTTTAGGGAGTGTGTTTTTTTAAATTTCTGGAAGGAAAGCAATGAGCTTAGGAATGAAGAATAGCTACTGAATTTAGCTATGTCATCTCTTATTATCAGGCATTTAAGTAATTTAAATTTAAGATAGTACAAAACAAGTTTCCAGAACCAGTATAGGCCATCTACATTCCTTTATAATGAAACTTCAGTTTCTTTCTCTCTACTTTGGAGAAAAAAGAATAAAACATTAATTTTAATACGGAAAGTAGCAAACCAAATTTAATAGTTTTGCAATGATGTATGGAGAAAATTTTGCACCTTTATTAAGTATAGATTCAGTGTTAGGTTTGATGATTTTCAGGATCATAAAAAAAATGCTGATCTTTTCAAATTTTTTGTCAATTTCTCTGCTAGACACTACTTGTTATCCATCTGAAATTCAAATCAGAGTTACTGACCTTTTGCATTGGTAATCAAATATAAAAGCTCACTTCATCTGAAAGTTATTCACGATATATAGAAATTTGGAAATTTGTACCAACAATTTTTGTTTCGCATTTACACACTTTAGCTGTCTGATGCTGTTGTAGATTTGATTTAAAATAATCTTCTAAACAAATATTTTTTGTTATGATGCAGAAAAATCTAAATACCGTTGAATATTAATTGATAGCACTTAAAACACTTAAACTTCTTAAGATTCTCAAGAACTAATCCTAAAATTAAAGACTTGGTAAAAAAATACAGACTCATAAACCACATTAAGTACAGACTATTTAATTTTTAGAATAGAATATTTGATGTTATTTGTTTCTTTTTTAAGCATAAGCCAACTGACAGAACTAATAAAAGTATTTATTACCGATAATTCATAAGTTCGGACTTCTTTTATCTTTATTATCATTTAGATTTCAATTGCTCAGAATAACGAGAAAAAAATGTTTCATTTGAGTAAGAATTACATAATCAGCCAACATAAAATCTATTTTTAATTTTTTAAAAACTTTTCGTTTGTTGAAAAAATACAATGTGGCAAGCTGATCTTTTTCTCTCCAGATAGTGGCACTCTCCCCAAAAAGGTTGGCCACCCCTGTCTAGCTGATAGACTAATAGGCGATATCGCTTTATAGCGGCGTAATCACCATACAGAGACATCTATAAAAAAAGCTGAAATAATTGCAGTAAAAACACAAAATCTGTACATAATTAATTATCAAATAAATATGATCTATTTGGAACATTTAAAGTCACCATAAGTGAGAAAAAACTGAAACTCCAAAAATTGATGCTTTTTCGACAATTACTGTACATAAGCTACCAATTTCGATTTCCGGATTGACATATTCGTAATCTACGCAAAAAAACTGAAAAAAAAAAAGCCACCTCACCCAGCCTGATCCCTAAAATGATACTATTTGCTTAAATTTTGGGTGCTGGCTGATAGACTAATGTTCGATACTATAGATCTGTGCTACGAGTCATACTCAACATGCGTTGCTTCAAGTTTCTTTATTTCTTTCTTCTCTTACTTTTTCTTTTGAATATTTTACATCGTTAAAATGTTTTTCAACACAAGGGCTCATAAAATTAAATCCTATACTCTAATTTTAGGGTAAAAAATAAGTGAAAATTTTCTGGGGAAAAAATCCAGGAAAAAGATTGTTTTTGATGCTTTAAAAAATATTTTGTGGGAGAACAACCTTATGAATCTTCTCAATACCGATGTTTATGCTCTTAAAATTCTCACCTCTCTAACCCTTCAGAAGAATGTTAACGATTAATATAATGTTCCTTTACCCTAAAAAATAAATAGAAAAGTTACATCCACCGCTGGAAGAGTGAAGCGGATGCACGCACACACACACACACACACACACAAAAAAAAAAAAAAAAAACATTCTGTATGAACTAATAACCACCTTCCTTTTGAAGTCAGCTAAAAATATTCTTAATTAATGTCAGTTTTACAGTACTTTAAAAAACGTGTATAATTCAAAAGTTGATATGAATTAATTGCGCGTTTCTCTTAACAGCCACTACACGGTATAGAAAATTAACCTGCGGGTGAACATTCAGTCTACGCTGTTTTTTTTACGAATGCAAAATCATTTTACACCTGGTCCTTCACACACATTCCATGCTGGAACCCCAAGATATGTGTTTTAAAACTGCTATAAGAAAAAAAAGGGAGAATGATTTGCTGCTGATTCAAAGGTGTGGCAAAAAATGTTTGATTAACACCTGCTGAACAGGAAGAAAATTCTGTTGCTTTTGATAAACACAAGGATATCAAGACAGTGATTACAATTTCTCAGAAATATCTACGTCGATATCTTCATATTCCGATGGTACATAAAATATACATTTTAAAAGCATTTGTCGAAATTATCCAAAATAGTAAAACATTACTTTTCTCGGAATAGGTATCGTAAAATGGGGGAACAGGAACACTTTTCAACTTTAAACATTAAAAAAATATTATCAAAGATTTATTTATTTATTTTTAGTTTATTTATTTTTAGTTTATTTATTTTTAATTTATTTATTTATTTATTGACTAAATTGTCTAAAATAGTTAAACATTACTTTTCTAGGAACAGGTATTCCGCCGTGCTAAGCACAAAATTCGTATCTGCACTTTTTAACAAAATTGAGTTATCACCACCAGGTGGTTCCTTGTGACGGATTTTACCCACACACAAAGTTTTATGGTCATTTGAGAACATAAAACATTTTTTAAAAAATTCCGAAATAGTATCATCTAATATGCAGGAATTCAAGTGAAACACGGACGATCGCAACTCACCAATGCAATCGCAAACTCCCAAATTTGGATACGTTGCAATCGCTACGAGATGCGATTCTAATGTAATTCGACTTCCAGTTGCGATTGCAATTTACGATCGCCTCGAAGCGATTGCAATGGTGTTTCACTTAAATTCCTGCCTAAATCAAATATATGTAGGGCAAAATTTTAAAGAGTTTTTTCTCAGTTTGAGCTCGACTGTAGACACCACTTTTGCGCTTAGCATGGCAGTATTGTAAAATTTGGGGAACAAGAACTTTTTAACTTCGAGCTTAAAAAAAGTGTTTTCAAAGGTTTATTCATTTCTTTATATTTATTTTATTATTAAATTGTCTGATATAGTAAAACATTACTTTTCTAGGAATCGGTATCGTAAAATAGGGGACAAGTAGCACTTTTCAACTTTGAATATAAAAAAACTATTATCAAAGATTCATTTATTTGTTTTTGTATTTATTATTATTTTATTTATCTATTTATTCATATTTTTCTCTTTATTCATTTATTGATACAAAAATTTCCGCCTCGTTTTATTTTTGCATTATTGAGCAAAAAAAAAAAATAATAATGATAAAATCATAATTCTAATAAAAAACAGTTTTTAATTTCCATAATGTGATTTTTTAGTGGTGTTTTGATTCGCCTCACACATACAAATGAATCAGAACACATGTTAAAATCTTTTGTCTTTATTTGTTCCGATTTAGTATTTATTCAACCTTCCATGTACAAAAACAAGTTATCATGATGTAAGTGAAGAGAAACATGTAGTTACTATGAACAAAATCTTTGTTTATAACGGAAGATACAGCAAAAGTAAATTTTATCAAAAATTCAATAAAAACTATGAGCTCAATCAAGATTAAAATTTTTAGTCATAAAAATATGTTTGAAATGAGAAAAAAAAGGATTAAACAAATCCAACTTCCCCATATTGTTCACAAAAGTCATATATCCCTAAAGTCATTCTACTATTCTTCAGGACATCTGGATGGAACGTCGCCTCCTTCTCCGTCCCGGGAATCTCCAGCCTTTGGAGAGACAATTGCAAAACTTTCCAAATTAGTCCAAGTCTACTTGACTGCACCAATCCCACTAGGATGCCACTTGACTTCCTATGGCACTCTTTAAGGTGCCATTTGGCTCCCTGTGACACCCTATATGTGGAATATGCATTTCTTTTGGAGCTAAAAAGCAAAATGAAGGGCCAGAGGGAAAAAAGATGAAAGTCAATTTTGAGATATTAGCGCTATCTAGGGGCTGTGAAGGACTAGCATCATCTGATAGAACAACAAGGGGGAAAAAAGATAAGAAGCGACCGAAATGTGCATGAAAACTCGAAAAACTACATAAAGAGCTACGAGAAATCAAACTTTGTTCTTCGTTTTTCTCGAAATCTCTTTTTGGTCACTTTCATCTTTTTTCCCCCTGGCCCATCAAATGTTTCCATAGATGACAAATTTGAAAACGACATTTCAAACGAACTAAGCGACCGTTTTGCTGTGTTCAGGAACCCCTTAGTACCTATAGCTGTGAAATTTTGTCAATAGTTTGGCCCATGGGGTAGGGGTACTCTTTCAAATGTGTTTTTTTTGCACTGAAGTATGACCTATGGGTCTTTAATGTGAGGACTGCTGTCTCGGATATGCATAAAAAAATTGCGGAAAATGAATATATGAAAATTGCTTGGATGGCATTAATTTATTACTTCATAAATATAAACCTTTATGATTCAAAAGTCACTTATTAGATTTAATTCTCCACTGTTATGTGTGTGTTCGCAGTTCGAACAAATTAAAATTGGAGCCAAAGAAAACTTAAGCCTTCAATTGGCATTTCGAGATACATCCATTTCACTTAGGAACTATTCACCACAGAAACTTTTATTTAGGTAATATGTATAAATTTTATGGATCAATTTATTCCGGCACGAACAGATTATCTTCCTCTCCCCTAAAGAGCAAGGTTGAAAAAATGTGCTAATGCTGTAAAGATAGCTAAAAATATTTTTTATTTCTTGAATCAAAAGAGCTTTTTTAATTTCAAAAAGATTAAAATTATTAGTACATAATTTCCATCAAGTTACATGCCTTTATCATCTTCTCCGTAAAAAGAAAAACATCTATACAACGATCGTGCATACAATAATAAAGCTATTTTGTATTATAATAAGAATATATTGAAAGAAACTGATATAACCACACTGCATTTATCCTATAGAGAGCCAAAATATTAATGAAATAGTATGTGGAACTCTTGATATTAGTCCGTATAATGTTCTAAAAAGAACTAAAATTTGAACGGCTGTTGTACAAAGGACATCAATCGGACATCTTAATATATAAAAATTACGTGTCCCTGTGTTTGTGGCCAATGGACTCCTCAGCTACTGAACCGATTTTAACCAAATTTTACACGCAGTTTCAGTTTGGTCCAACTTAAAAGATAGGATAGTTTTTATCTCAATTTAGGACCGCAATATATTTTTTATTGCAAATTATGTATTTAGCTACCAGCTTTTCTGTGTTCTTGCCTAAGCCTTTTTACTAAGACTTTTTTGACACCTCCATGGCTGAGCGACATAAAGTACACGTTCTGGCAGCTTCTGGAGCGCCGTAAACAAGTAATAATCTTTCTTATCTTAATATATAAAAATTACGTGTCCCTGTGTTTGTGGCCAATGGACTCCTCAGCTACTGAACCGATTTTAACCAAATTTTACACGCAGTTTCAGTTTGGTCCAACTTAAAAGATAGGATAGTTTTTATCTCAATTTAGGACCGCAATATATTTTTTATTGCAAATTATGTATTTAGCTACCAGCTTTTCTGTGTTCTTGCCTAAGCCTTTTTACTAAGCCTTTTTTGACAGCTCCATGGCTGAGCGACATAAAGTACACGTTCTGGCAGCTTCTGGAGCGCCGTAAACAAGTAATAATCTTTCTTATCTTAATATATAAAACTTACGTGTCCCTGTGTCTGTGGCCAATGGACACCTCAGCTACTGAACCGATTTTAACCAAATTTTACACGCAGTTTCAGTTTGGTCCAACTTAAAAGATAGGATAGTTTTTATCTAAATTTAGGACCGCAATATATTTTTTATTGCAAATTATGTATTTAGCTACCAGCTTTTCTGTGTTCTTGGCTAAGCCTTTTTACTAAGCCTTTTTTAACACCTCCATGACTGAGCGACATAAAGCACACATTCTGGCAGCTTCTGGAGCGCCGTAAACAAGTAATAATCTTTCTTATCTTAATATATAAAAATTACGTGTCCTTGTGTTTGTGGCCAATGGACTCCTCAGCTACTGAACCGATTTTAACCAAATTTTAAACCAGTTTCAGTTTGGTCCAACTTAAAAGATAGGATAGTTTTTATCTCAATTTAGGACCGCAATATATTTTTTATTGCAAATTATGTATTTAGCTACCAGCTTTTCTGTGTTCTTGCCTAAGCCTTTTTACTAAGCTTTTTTGGACACCTCCATGGCTGAGCGACATAAAGCACACGTTCTGGCAGCTTCTGGAGCGCCGTAAACAAGTATTAATCTTTCTTATCTTCTATATATATAAAACAAAGTCGTGTTAGTTACAAGAACGGCTGTACTGATGTGACTAAAAATTGGTGGGTAGGTAGCTTAGAGCCAGGAAAAGGACATAGGCTATAATTTATGAGTGTCAGTTACATAAATAGAAAAACTGTCTTTTTGACTAAGCCTTTTTTGACACCTCCATGGCTGAGCGACATAAAGCACACGTTCTGGCAGCTTCTGGAGCGCCGTAAACAAGTAATAATCTTTCTTATAATATATAAAAATTGCGTGTCCCTGTATTTGTATTCAATGGTCTCCTCAGCTACTGAACCGCTTTTAACCAAATTTTTCACGCAGTTTCAGTTTGGTCCAATTTAAATGATAGGATAGTTTTTATCTTAATTTAGGACCGTAATATATTTTTTATTGCAAATTATCTATTTAGCTACCAGCTTTTCTGTATTCTTGGCTAAAATTCTTTAAACATACCCGGAATGCCACCACATAATCTGCGGTTAAAAATTGGTTTACCCATAGTTCTTCTACGTAATTTAAATCCACCGAGATTATGCAATGGTACGCGTTAAGTTATCAAAAAAATCACCGGGAACATTATTGAGGCAATCATTTTGTCTGGCAAGTTTAAAGATGAAGTAGTTCTGTTGCCACGTATCCCAATGACACCGTCAGAATCTTCAATACCTTTCAAAAGGCTACAGTTTTCCATTCGTTTAACTTTCGCCATGTCCATTAATAAGTCCCAAGGACAAACAATGTCAATTTGCGGTTCAGATTTAGAAAATTCATGTTTTTCCCCCCATGGGCAACTATAGGTCGCTTGCCCCCGTGTGGCAAAACCGTCCAATCTATTTTTGTTTACAAGAGACAGATTAACAAAGAATATTGTGCACCGATTAGTGTTGAGTTACATTGAAATTTAAAATGCTTATAATTCAAAAAATAACAAATAATATTGGTTAATTATCTACCTTACCTACATTATTGAAAAATAAAATGTTACATTAAAAAATAAAATGTTACAATAGCAATTAGCAAATTTTTAATTAACTCAATTGTTACAAGCTTGAATATAATATTTCTAAGTACTAAAATGCTACATTTTTTGTTGAATTTTTGTTTCTAGCAAACTTAGGAAATTTTTGTTTGATTGTTTTCATATTTTGACCTCAAATTCATCTATATATATAAAAGAAAGTCGTGTTAGTTACACTATTTATAACTCAAGAACGGCTGCACCGATATGGCTAAAAATTGGTGGGTAGGTAGCTTAGAGCCAGGAGACGGACATAGGCTATAATTTATGTGTGGTCAGTTACATAAATAGAAAAAATGTCTTATTGACTAAGCCTTTTTACTAAGCCTTTTTTAAACACCTCATGGCTGAGAGAAATAAAGCACACGTTCTGGCAGCTTCCGGAGCGCTGTAAACAGGTTGTAGGTTAGCATTGCGTTGAGTGTTATTTGACTTTTTTGTGAAGTAAATTACAAACAAATGTGTTACTTCCGGGGCCTCGACGGCGCAGTGGGTCTGCCCGTCAGTTGGTAATCTCAAGAGGCGCGGGTTCGATTCCCGCCTTTGCCCTGGGTGCAACTTCCTTCTCTGTGCTGTAAATTCTTTCCTTCAATAAAAATCTGTATTGTACTATCTGTGGAGGCAAGGCGCATAGTACGCAGTCCTCATGTGTGTCGAAGTTTATTGACTCTTAGAATAGAATGTGTTTCTTCCCTTGAAATTTATATGTGATAAGCTCTCAGAAACGATTGTCAAGAGTTTTTACGCATCTGCGGCTGAGAGGTGGAAAGCGCTTGATGGGATAGCTCCTGGACTGCAGTTAAAGAGGTTGTTCTTCTTACTAGGGATGCACCGATAAGCAAATTGGCCGATTACCGATTACCGATTAATCGGCGAATGAGAATCGGCCGATTAATCGGCAGAGCCGATTAATGTTCGGTTTTATTATTTTTAATATTACCAATTTCACCCTCACTGTTTTTACCCTTTCTAATACAATTCCGATTTTTAAAAATGGTTACTTATTTGCTTTTGACAAAAGATTTGTTTTTCTCCATTTTTCCATGTTAAATAATTTCAAAATTTTATCAACTTCCTTTGAAATTTTTAAATATTTTTGTAAATAAAATTACATTAACACACTAGACATAATAGTTATTAAAACAAATGGGGGTAGGGGGGACTGTGATGAGCACTTTAATTTAGGGGTGTTCTTAATTTAAATTTATTTTTCAGCTATAAGTAGCCATTTAATTCAGGACTTGTTCTTTGAAAATTAGAGGTTATTTAAAAGCAATAAGCTAAAGAGAAAAATATCGAGACATGAAAATGTTGCAACATTGTCTATAAGTGTAGATTTATTCAAAATAGGAATATTGAATTATTAAATCATTTATATGAACTGAGAGGCAATTTATTATAATTATTATTATTTTGTATTTGATTCTTTGAATTATTTGTTTTGTTTTTACTCATTAAACTTTCGTAAAACGTGTAATTCTTGTTTGCAGAAAATTATTCATTTCTTGTTTATAAATTTATCCATCGTAATATTGTGTTCAAAAATCGTTGAATTAATTTTATTTAAAACATCTTTTCCGCCGGTTGATCAGCAAAATTTGACTGATTATAAATGAAATGAAATATTCATGTTTTTGAATTCCAACTTAAAATTTCAGGAATTTGCAGAGTGTTATCTTTTAATATTCCAATCAGTTTTACGTTTTCTATGAACTATTTGTTTTGTTTTTACTCTGTACACACTTTCATACTGTATGTTATAGTAAGGATTTCAGAAAATTACATTTATTTACAGTTAATAAAACAATTTATCATAGTTTCTTGGTGAAGGTATACTTTAAAAGATAACATAAAAAATTAAAAAAATTGCCGATTAATCGGCAAGATTTTGCCGATTATTAATAATCGGCAAAGTGGCCGATTATGGCCGATTAATCGGTACTGCCGATTAATCGGTGCATCCCTACTTCTTACTATACTATTATATATACAAAAGTTTGTTTGGATGGATTTATGAATTGAGCAGTCGATTGATAAACAGTCCGAAAAATTATCTTTTTAACTACACCTTTTTTGAGCCTCTGTCGCCGAGCGACATAAAGCACATGTTCTGACAGCTTCTGGAGCGAAGTAAAATAGGTTGTAAAGACAGAAACAATAATGAATGATTAATGTAGGTACTTTTTTTTTTGTATTTTCTAATAAAAAAACTTAATAAATTAAAAAATTTGCTTATTTATTGCCTTTAAGGCGGAACAGAGTTCGCCGGGTCAGCTAGTATTTATATAAAGTTGATCTCTATTACGGTAATAAAGTTTTTCGTTTATATTGAAACATTATAGTTTTACCCATACCTTAGCCACAGCAACGCGTGGCCGGGTCACCTAGTTTGATATAATCCATTTAAGGTCCTGGAAAGAGCCGATGAATGAACGGCTTTAGTTCGTAGGTCATCTTTTGTTCATTTGAATTCGTCCATTTAACGTCCAGAGAACCAACAAAAAAAAGCTTGGTCCGAGACATAGCCAATAAAAGAACATCTGACGTCATTTGAACAACCTGGGGAAAATGTTTTTTGAACGTCCTGAGGACCACGAAAGTCTTAAGTCCTCGGGATAGCCGCTTTTCCAATGTGGACAACACAGGGACCAACTGGGGAAGAACACTTCGCGGACATTGGACGGTCCCTAGGTTGCCCCTCGATCACCGCGGGATGTAATTTAAACGTCCGAAGGATGACTTAATATTTTGAGTTAGTCCTGAAATTACATTTCTAGGACGTCCAAAGGACAAAGTAGTGCTGTTTGGGCAATAGAAAGTTAAAGATTGTTCTAGAATGTTTCAGTATTGTGAATAGTAGAAAAAGAATATTACTGCTGACATTGTTTCATTCGTTAAAAAAATATTTTTAGTGCATTTAAACCTTTAAATGAAATTAAGGTATTTTAATTTCATTATATACTATTGCCAAGATCAATATTTGAACATTTTTGTTTAAATTTTCACTAATTTCTGAACTAGACCCACTTTCCCCACCATGGGGGAAAGTGGGGCTATCAACACATAATGTTTTAAATGTATCACTGACAGAAAACAATCTAACAAAATAAAATGGTTCTGCTTCATACTTAATCTCTATGAATCCAATGTATATAAAATACATCAAAAGTATCCTTAAAATGAATTTAATCATGTGATTTTGAGGCCGTTTCGAAAAAAAGATCGATTTTAGCCCAACTTTCCCCCACCAGACCCTATGCCAAGCGCGCCAAGGTAACATCAAGTAATTTTCAGATTCATAGCGCTAGATGGCGCTGGATCACTAAACTTTACTTACTGAACTCAGTTTCCACAAAATTCAGCGATTGTTACGGCCAGTATAGATCTAGTGCGGCCATGTACGAGGGTGTTGGTTAGGTTAGCCTCAACTCTACTGGTGCTAGGAGAAATGAAAAACTTTCTGGCAACAGTATAAAAAAGTAATATCAGGTTGGCAACGGGTGTGAACCCTTTCAAACTTTAAATTCTTTCTAAGTCGCCATTTGATTATGTATGGATTAATACTGAAAAAGCCTTCTTTTACTTTGCATGGAATCTGCACATCTGTTTGCGAGGTATTTATTCAAATTTTAAAAATATATATATTCTGATTTAAAGTTCATTCGATTTTTGCGTAATGTCTCTCGGAGCTTTCAACTACGCGAGACAACAAGAAAAAACGCGCCAGCTGGCGATTTCTTGAAAATGCGCCAAGCAGGAACCCAAAGCGCATTTTCACCAAAAAAAACAGGAAAAGTTATATCGTGTTTTTCTCAAAACGATAAGGGTAAAATCCTACTTTAGGGTTCGGGTTTGGCGATTTTTTTCAGACTGTAGTTTAATAATGTAGTAGGGTTGCAATAATTTAGCCTAAAATCGCCAAATAATCCAATCATACAATGATAATTCTATGGGTTGCCAGATTTAATAATTTATCGCCGGACCTTAAACTAGGATTCATCCACGATAAGAATCGGAGTATTTCAAAACTTCGTCTCAAATATTTAAGAACCTAAAATCATATTTTAAAAATATTTCAGACTCCATTTCAACAATTATTCTAAACATTTTTTACTGGATACACAAATTAATCTCTATATTTTAAAAATAGACGAACAAATTTTACAATCATATTTTGAAACCAAGCATTGAGAATCATAATAACATGGAACATGCCGAATTGACGGAACAATTTCCCATTGCTGGAATAACTACTGACATTTTTTCAACTCGTACTTAAATTTTACATTTTAATGGACATTGAATGGGTGTAGCTTTGGCATTGTTCCCGGGTTGGATAACTCGGGAATTGTGTTGTCTTGTGTTTTGGTTATCTTTCCTAGCTTTTGTTGCCATTCTGGTTTTAGGTTAAAATATTTGAAGAATTCTTATCGTTTTGGGAAAAACACGATATAACTTTTCCTGTTTTTTTTTGGTGAAAATGCGCTTTGGGTCCCTGCTTGGCGCATTTTCAAGAAATCGCCAGCTGGCGCGTTTTTTCTTGTTGTCTCGCGTAGTTGAAAGCTCCGAGAGATATTACGCAAAAATGGCGTTTCTATGGCGACAAACAGAAATCCGTGTTTGGCGAGAAAAGGGACCCAAAGCACAGATTAACCTTTTTTTTTTTGTTATAGTCTCACTTCTGATTTATTGTGTATTTTTAATGGTGTTTTGTTATATTCCTATTTTTTAAATGCCTTTTTTAAGTATTCTTGTCTGTTTTATGCATTATTGGTTACTCAACTTGCAGAACCTTTAGCTTTATAAAGTTTTTTATATTTTTGGCACTTTTACTCTCTCTAACAAACGTCTGGCGTAGTGTAGAATGCATGGGCTCTTGCGCCAATAAAAACAACCAAACCAACCAAAAGATCCTTTCGATTTGGCGAAATCTTTTTGACGTCAAGCTACGCTATTTGGTAAGCCAATAAACGCGTTGTTATAATTATTTTGATTAGTTTGGCGAAAAACTTTTGAAAAATGCTTCACGTTGTTTAGGGTCAGGTGATGGAAAGACCCACATTTTCTCTTTTCTAATTTTAATAATTTGTTAATTCTTTTTTTTAAGACATAATTTGAGAGTATAGCAATATTAGTTTTAGAACACTCTAAGAAGGTTAAATGTTTACGTTTTTTACGGTCATTGCATGTGATATGTGAGAGTTGATAAAGAGAGTAAGAAACTTTCCTCTAGAATAAATATTCACTGCCAAATGCTAATAGTTTTGGTATAGACTTGTAATATAACATCTCATATAATTGTAATATAACATCTTGTAATATAACATCAGCGCTACATAAAGGTGTAAAAACGAAATTTATAATTCTATTTATTATGAGGTGTTTTCTGATTTGGGGTAAAGTGGGTCTATGGCTAAACTATTCGAGGGTTTACGATGACTTTTCATATTTAGTAAATTGGTGCTATTTTTAGTATTTTATGTGCCTTTTTTTTATTATCTTGGTAAAATTAGCTTTTATTCAGTTAATTTACATGCAAAACTTTCTGTTTCCCCTGCTTTGCCATCAGTTTAACATGGGAGTCAATAGGCTTGGGGAGAAATTGGCAAGATATTGCAAAGTTGGCATTACTGTCTGTTTGCGTTTTGTGCGCCTGGCAGTCACGGACACTTCCGTCTGAAAAAGGGAAGTTATGTTTTGGATGCGCACTACCCGATGCCTTCAGCTTTTGTTCACTTACTACTTCCTCGTTGCTTTTCCCCCCTATTTCGAGAAAGTCCGAAGAGACTTGGAGCGTGCGCAGATGCGTCGGAGGTCGTACGAAAAAATTTTAGACAATACTTTTCACGTCTTATTTTTGCTGCCAATTTTGGCGAGAAATCACCAAGTCTTGCCAAGCTTGGCGACACTTGGCGCGTTTTAGAACGTAGCAGAAAGTTGCAGATTGTTCTAGATTTTTTTCGTATTGTGAATGATAGCAAAAAGAATATTTTCTGATGACATTGTTTCATTCTTCAAAATGCAGGTGAAAATATTTTAGTGCATTTGTACGCATTATACATACAGGTAATTATCAAAATAATGGAAACATTTGAGATTCATAAGAAAAATCTACCGTTTATCGCAAAATAAGCGATCAATTGTTCTTTAACTTTAGTCATACAAAATATAGATTTCACCGGACATTTCCACATTGAAATTAAATCATCCATGCATTTGGGGGACGACAAGAAGGTGTGTCGGAAGAAAAACCGCTTTTTGACCACAGCTCTTCGAAAATAGCTCGGAATAAGCTATAAATTTCAGTAATTAATTAGCATACTATGTATAATTACTGTACAAATTTTTATGAACGTACCACTTATACTTCCGAAGATATGAAACATTTTTTTAACGGCAATTTTATTTGAAGGGATAAACACGCAGAACATGCTAAAAGAACATACTAAAGCGGTAAATAAAAATATTAAAAATCCGATGAGATATGAACGTTAAAAGGAAATAATTTTTCACGGCGCATGCGCGAACGACAGAAATTTACAACTACAAAACTATTGTAGCCTGGTTTATACTGCATCTTATGAAAAAAGTCAAAGTTGAATATCGTAAAAATTGAAAAAGATATCAGCGATCTAGTGAGCTGTAATTCATTCATTCGCAGACAATACATAAATGGCGAGGGTTTGTGCACAAATAGTGTGGTGATAATCGAGCATTTTTTTCAATGTTGAATTGTATACAGTTTGAAAATTTATATTCGGCATAGAAGTCACATTTCGCCTATTCGGCCAAAAAGACTTTATACGTAGGTAGCCAAAAGTATCCGGACACCCCCTGAAACGTTTGTTTTGAACGATGACGCAATAACCTTTAATTTAAAAATAGCTCTTTATAGGCGGTATACTGTTTATTACGGATAACTTTTACTATACCGCCTATTTCTTAAATCAAATTTTTAATTTAAACTTTATTGGCTTCTTTAGCATTAACGTAAATATAAATTCCAACAAAAACATATGTGAAAAAGGAGCCAAGTTCGGTTGAAACAACGTTTGGTCAGTTTGAAGCAGCGATGCCACCGACAAAAGAGTTGAAATCTAACAGGCTCCAAGTTCTATAGCTGTTCTGTTAACTACAGTCGTGAGAGTTATTGAAATGTTCATTAATTTATTTTAATAACATTTCGTTAGTTCCTTTCATATAGGCTTCGGAACTGGGCAAGTTCATTTCTAACTGATGGAAGTCGGACTTTTTTGAACGTAACTTCGTGACGATTAAAACTTGTCCAGTTCCGAAGCCGATATGAAAGGAACTAACGAAATGTTATTAAAATAAATTAATGAACATTTCAATAACTCTCACGACTGTAGTTAACAGAACAGCTATAGAACTTGGAGCCTGTTAGATTTCAACTCTTTTGTCGGTGGCATCGCTGCTTCAAACTGACCAAACGTTGTTTCAACCGAACTTGGCTCCTTTTTCACATTTATGTTTTTGTTGGAATATCATGCTTTTTTGAAAAGCCGAAGTAACGGTTATGCTTTCATTTAGACACAAATTAATACACACATAACAGATTTCAGTTACGTTGACAACGCAGATATAACATAGGTCATGCTACATTCGACATATTTTTAATTTTAATGATTTTACTCGTAATTCAAATAAATAATAGGAGACGCTGCAATTTATGATCAATGACGAAGAAACAGGTAAAACAAGTAAATTTTCTTCGTAATATTTTTCTTAAAAGAGGAATAGAATATTTTAACTACTTGGTGAAGATCTTAAGTCACCGCAAGGTGGCATAGTCTAAGGCCCCTATATATACGAGCCGGCGCATCAAGATTAAGTTTCACCACTTTGGATCCAGCACGTGTTTGTGTGTTTGAGTGGTTGTCTTTTCTGGCCAGTAATCGCGTTTTGGTAATTTTTCACTGTGAGCAATTATTAGCGGCACGTGGATTTGGCAAAGCTTAGTAATGTGCCAAAACTTTTTTCCGGTAACCCTACTCCACAACAATGAAAATTGAAAGTAAAAGTTAAGGAATTGGATCCAAAGTGGTGAAACTTAATCTTGATGCGTCGGCCTGTCTATATAGCTGCTCTAGCATAGTCAATCTGGGTAATTCCATGTAAATGTCAACCTAGAGATGGTTTTTTCATCTTTCAATATATATATCTTGTGATACATCATTTTAAAGATAATTTTTCAAATTTTTAGAATTTATCATAAGTTTTCACAAAATATTACTCCAAACCCCTGAAAAATGGCTGTAAAGATAATATATGCAGTTACCCAAAACATTGAATATTTTTCTAACTTTTCACATTCATATATAGTTGAAAAAAACTGTAAATAATAATGAAATTATTTTTAATTATTGAAGAATGGTTCTTTTGCTTTACAGAAATATATATATTTTCTTGTTTTATCATAAAATTAATATTGCAAAGTTAATGGGTATTCAGTCTGATTTACTTGTTATGTTAGTCACAAAAACATGAATTAATTCAGTTATTCCCTTCTGGAAATAATATTTTTTAAATTTTTTCCCCTGATCTCTTCTATGGGATGGGTACAGTTAGATTGATAAGATTGTTCATAAAGAATTTCCTTTTTTCTGGCCATAGGACTTGTGACTAACATAACATCACTGTGTGTGACTAACATAACATGACTCTTTAAGAAATACTTAAATCTTAAGTAAACAATTTATTTTAGAAACAAATTAATTTATTGAACAGCTTATTTGAAAGAAATTAATGTGTGTGACCATATATACTGCAGTAATTTATTTTCAAAACAGTTCTTTTAATAGTAAACTTGGAGTTGAAATTTTAGGCTGTAATTTGCGACGCAAGTAAGCACTCGGCATATGAAGTCAACATCTTCAATGAAAGAATTTTAAATTACTTCATAGCTATATGCGGGATCGCTGTTCAAGTAGTTTTTCTACGAACATATGGAACTGCTGCTCACTTTAAAAACATAAATGACCCTAACTGCCTCCAGCATCTATACAGGTCATGGAGTTTTATGAAATTAGATCATGGAAAGTGCCCACATCTAATAGCACAACGTGTGAAGCAGCGTTTTACATGGGCAAACTTTGGAAATTATGCAAAGGAATTACTTCAGTAATAAAAAAAGAACAAGAATTGAAGATTAACTGCTTATTTTTAAGTGAAAGTGACAAGGCTGAAAAGAAAGAGTTAGACTTGTAGTTTGAAAATGGGAATCCCCATATAGGTTTTTCGGTAATAATGATATGCTGTAAATATGGAGAAATTTAAATTTTTTTTATTAAAAAATACAGGGGATGATATCCCAAGAAAAGAAGCTTTTTTTTAAAGAAATTGTGTTGTGAAATTGAAGACGAAGCTGCTGATGATTTTGAAGTAGATTCTCCTGGACTGCTCCGAGATACAAAAACTAATATTGTGGTGGTATTTACCAATTGTAAGTCTAAAAAGAAATATGGTACGCAGGTTTTAAACATGAATGAAAATGATTATGAAGTACTCTTAGCGAGAAAAAACTCTGAGGCAACCTTTGTGTTTCCCACAAATGAGAACAAATTTTGGATTTAAGGAATTCAAATTTCGAAAGTCTTGTCGCAAACATCTGTAAATTCCCGCAGACATTATTATTTTAAATACAAAACTAAACTGGAAATTTTGTTTACAGGTAAACATGTGTGTTAATCTTCAATAAAATCTTGTTTGCATTCTAATAGTTGTATTAATATTACCTGTAATACACTTAAAGTTAAATGTATAATCGCGTGTTATGTTAGTCACGTTATGTTAGTCACAGGCAAGTTTTATTAAAATACTACTTTTTGCAATATTATTTAAAATATATGTCAAATTTACAATTATTAATGTGAAAATAACCTTTCACATAGATACTATCCGGGGAAAAATAATTATTTTATGGTTTAGTTTTAGAGAATTGTGTTGATGAATTTAATACAAAATTTTGAGGGTTGCAAATCTGTTATGTTAGTCACGTTGATCAAAATGTCCCCTAACTGCCAAAAAAAAAAAGTAATATTATTATTTTTGTATATTAACTTAAACAACTCATCTATGCGGAGAAGAATTACACCTTGTTTTTGGTATTGTGACAAAAATAAGGCTCACACACAGAAAATAAGATTAAAAATTTACTCTAAATGTTATGTTAGTCACAATGGAATTACCCTTGCGTTCAATTTGGCGCTATTGGCGATATTTTGCGGAAAATTCACTGAATGATATTAAAATCAGCAATATTTAGAAAATTAACCATTGTAAAACATTTTTTGCATTGTTTCGTGGCAGATTAGGGGAGTAAATATGTGAATTGTTACCTTGCTCACTCCAAGCACTTTTTTTAACACTTAAGGCAACTACTAAGAAATTTACACGTAAAAGGAAGTAGTGTGAGAAAACACTTTTTTTTTTTGAAGTTTAGTATATTTTAGTGATTATATTTCGAACGAAACCGTAATGATGCGAATTTTAACAAAGCAATAAGAGCACAAACAACACTTCATCAAAAGTCAAAATTAGCAAAAGAAACATTAATCTTAAATATTGTAGGGGAATGTGGGGCAAAGTGAAATAGTTAAGTTTACATACCTGTTTCAAAAGGCACAAATAAGAAATTTGTTGTAAAAATTATTGTACATAAAGAAGAAATGATGTATTTTGCAACAAAAATTTCGTTGAAATATTATTTTCCATCTTTAGAAGTTATTTTGTACTTTCAAAAAAATGTGGAAAATTTTCTCCTCAAAAAATCATGGGGCTAAGTGAAAAACAAAATATTTTTGGTTAAAAAAAATTTCTATTCGACGGTTAACAGTAATTTTCATCAAATGTATGCTTAAATAAACGAAAAAATAGTTATTAATGAAAAAATAACGAAAAAGTAAATAAATGAATTATTCAATATGTGAGAAAAAATAAATGAGAGGGATTCCATACCAACTCACTGAATGGGGGTCGCACGACCGACTCGGATTTTCTTTTAATTTGGCACACATGTTGATCATATAGAGGCATGGAAAAGTCCAAATTGTTAGGCTCCTGCTCCATTTATTTTCTGAGATACATGCCCTCAAAGTTTGTCCGCCACGTCAAAATACTAAAAAAAATGATGTTATCTGATCATTTTTTATAAAAAATCGTACTCATGCAAAATAAAAGTGTTAGACATCTATGGAAACTAGTTACTCCAGGCATTTTGAAAAAAAATACTAGAACGTTCATAATGAAAATTGCCAAGGTACAGGGCTCTTTGAAGTTGTCACCACAAAAACTTGATTTTGCAGATTTTGCTAAAATTCAGGCATTTATTACAAAAAAAAGGCAAACAAAACCAAAGGTTTTCTCACTTTCTGGTAGTGTACAGGTCCTCCCTGTAAATTGCTACGCAATAAATTTTTTGGGTTTCTCACTCCTTCTTGGAAATATTTTAGCTTAAAGATAAGCCGTAAGGCAAAAAATGCGTTTTTGGCCATCTTGGCAGCCATTTTTCTCATAAAGGGGGAGCAGTAGAAACTTTAATTTTTTTTTAAACAAGCCACTGATATGTTAGCTATTCACAGGAAAAGAGTTTACTTTTGGTTATTTCTCCCATTGAGAGCTATCCTGCTGACAGTATATGCATGTTTTTCGCGACAACCATATGCTTTTGTTCCCCCTCTCATGGACTTAAAATTAATTAAACCAAAAAATAATGATATATTTATTATTAGCTGTATTATCTACCTAATATGTCATGAAATTTAATTTATTAAATCATTGAACAATAAATTAGATAATTGATGAAAAAAATAAAAAGTATTTCTCTGATGCCTGAGCATTATGCATTCATAATTATAAAGCACTAAATACTTTCTTGAGAAATTAATTAACATAAATGAGCGCTAAATAGTTATATTATAAGCAATACCCAATCTTGTGATTGGGATACTCCTGTTTTTAATTGAAGAATTTCTTGAATATCACATTCATATCAGGAAAATAAATGACGTCTTTTCGTTTGATGTAGGATATTTTATGACAAATTTCATTTGATGGGCTACTAACTGAGCATGGTGATAAAGAGCTATTAATTTCAGCATCGAATTCCATTTTACCTTATTAACAGTTAAATATTTACAAAATAATTAAATAAATAATTTAATATAAAGCCGTGCTTGAAGAATTAAAATTAGTGCAACTAATTTATTCCCATACTGATCTTTACAAAATTGACATGCGTTGAGCACTGATAAGAACTGACAAGAAAAAGTTTACTCACTAAAATATTAGTTCACAGATACTATAAAGCATACATTCTATTTTCCACAAAATAATACTGCAACAAAGAACAAGGGTATCCTCCTGTTTATAGCCATCAATCAGGAACATCCAATCACAAGATTGGGTATTGCCTATGAGATAAATATTCGAAGCTCCTTTATTTTAATTGATTTTTCAAGAAATTCTTTAGTACCTACCCCTTTATACCCTTGTTCTTTGTTGCAGTATTATTTTGTAGAAAATAGAATGTACGCTTTATAGTATCTGTGAACTAGTATTTTAGTGAGTAAACTTATTCTTGTCAGTTCTTATCAGTGCTCAACACATGTCAGTTTTGTAAAGATCAGTATGGGAATAAATTAGTTGCACTAATTTTAATTCTTCAAGCATGGCTTTATATTAAATTATTTATTTAATTATTTTATAAAAATTTAACTGTTAATAAGGTAAAATGGAATTCGATGCTGAAATTAATAGATCTTTATCACCATGCTCAGTTAGTAGATCATCAAATGAAATTTGTCATAAAGTATCCTACATCAAACGAAAAGACCTCATTTATTTTCCTGATATTCATGTGATATTCAAGAAATTCTTCAATTAAAAACAGGACTATCCCAATCACAAGATTGGATATTGCTTATAGTATAACTATTTAGAGCTCATTTATGTTAATTAATTTCTCAAGAAAGTATTTAGTGCTTTATAATTATGAATGCATAATGCTCAGGCATCAGAGAAATACTTTTTCTTGTTTTCATCAATTATCTAATTTATTGTTCAATGATTTAATAAATTAAATTTCATGACATATTGAGTAGATAATACAGCTAATAATAAATATATAATTATTTTTTGGTTTAATTAATTTTAAGTAGATGAGAGGGGGAACAAAAGCATATAGTCGTCGCGAAAAACATGCATATACTGTCAGCAGGATATCTCTTAATGGGAGAAATAACCAAAAGTAAACTCTTTTCCTGTGAATAGCTAACATATCAGTGGCTTGTTTAAAAAAAAAAATTAAAGTTTCTACTGCTCCCCCTTTATGAGAAAAATGGCTGCCAAGATGGCCAAAAACGCATTTTTTGCCTTATGGCTTATTTTTAAGCTAAAATATTTCCAAGAAGGAGTGAGAAACCCAAAAAATTTATTGCGTAACAATTTACAGGGAGGACCTGTACACTACCAGAAAGTGAGAAAACCTTTGGTTTTGTTTGCCTTTTTTTGTAATAAATGCCTGAATTTTAGCAAAATCTGCAAAATCAAGTTTTTGTGGTGACAACTTCAAAGAGCCCTGTACCTTGGCAATTTTCATTATGAACGTTCTAGTATTTTTTTGCAGAATGCCTGGAGTAACTAGTTTCCATAGATATCTAACACTTTTATTTTGCATGAGTACGATTTTTTATAAAAAATGATTAAATAACATCACTTTTTTAGTATTTTGACGTGGCGGACAAACTTTGAGGGCATGTATCTCAGAAAATAAGTGGAGCAGGTAACTTTCCTTTTGGGCTTTTTCATACCTCTATACCATCAATCTGTGTACCAAATTAAAAAAAAATCCGAGTCGGTCGTGCGACCCCCATTCGGTGATTTGGTATGGAATCGCTCCTATGGTAATGAGGTGTACGTCATGGTCGCTACGTAGGGTTGACTGTAGCCATAAATACCATTGCATTGTTCCATGCATTCACTGGGGCTGCTTATCATTTTTTTACTGTCACTGCAGTTAGACGGTTGATGCTGTAATTGCATCGGGGAGCTTGAAATGCTCCACATTTAATTTTTGTTTTCCACTCAGAGGAGGTGGATAGAAGTTTAACCATGTAAAAAGTTTTTTCGTTCACCCTGCCATAAGGGGCAGGGGTGTTCCTGGAGTTCGACCCTGTCTTTTTAAAGTTTTGAAACCACGTGCTTCGGTTGAAGCTTGGAGATGTTCATCCATTTTTACGTGAGGCTTAGGCCTACTACGATGTGAAGTCTGAGGCGTACTTGCTCGGCCATGAGGCGGCCGAATCCTGTGTCGTCTGACTGAGGCTCGGCTCGGCCATGCGGCGGCCTGATGTTCTTCCGAAGGGTTTTTCAAGAACGGATGGAGCCTAATTTTCTTGGATGGATAGCTGGTGGTGTCCCTGCTGTGTTCTCTTCGTCCAGTAAAATCGTCGACAAGTGTTTGTGATTCTGCAGGAGGGAACCATTGTTTTTATGCCTTTTTTCTGTGACGGATTTTCCCCGTGGTATGAATATTCCTGTTATTTTACCGGGACATTATCTTCTTCATGGCATCTTTTCCAAGGGTGGACTTATCAAGTCTGTAAACTCTTTTTTGGAACTGGAACGATAGTTTTTTGGAATTTTTGAATGTATTTGGGGGGTTTTTATTGTCAAAATTGTTTTTGGGTGTATCAAATTATTTAATATTTTATATTTATTGTTTACATTTGTATGAATAAATTGTTATTTATTTTTAAAATGAATTTCATGTATTCTTTTCTCCCGAGCAGAACCATTCCACATTTCTGTTGGTCGGAGGTGGTGGCCCGGTCTTGGTTTTTTATACCGATTCCGGGTTATCGCCGTTCGCCGGCCAACAGCGTGACATCCTGCAACGCGACCCGAGCGTGCAGTGGGGGGACATCGCGGTCCTGGAGGAGGCCAAGAATCTGCTGGAGGAGGCCGTCATGCTGCCCATGTGGATGCCCGACTTCTTCAGGGGGATTCGGAGGCCCTGGAAGGTGAGGTTCTCTCTCTTTCTATTGATGATACAAATACAAATGTGACGACCAGCAACAGGCTCTGGGCCCAACTGGGCTGGTCCTAGTCAAATTATAGATCTCAATGAAGATCAATGGCCCTCTTAAAACTATCTACTCCCTTGCTCCTTACCGCCTCTTCCGGTAAACTATTCCAAGTTCCCACTACTCTGCTAAAATAGTAATTTTTCCGAATTTCCAGGTTAGCCTGAGATTTAAACAGCTTATAACAATGAACCCTTGTCCTACTTTCCGTGCAAAAATTTAACCCTATAACATCTTTCATTTTGATAAATTTAAACAACTGAATCATATCCCCTCTGGTTCTCCTTTGCTCAAGACTATACATATTAAGCATTCTAAGTCTGGAATCATAGTCTAAATTAGAAAGTCCATTCACTAACCTTGTAACCCTCCTTTGTACCCTTTCCAATAAATTAATATCTTTCTTAAGATAAGGAGACCAAAACTGAACATTTCACACCTCCAGGGTCCCCCGTACCTACCACAGCTTCGTGGTTTAACCGGGATAGGGCCCTGAAGTGAGCTCTGT